>JAJMLH010000055.1:0-60232 GCA_030569615.1 Ogataea rishiriensis | reverse complement strand
GTAGTGACTAGTACTGACTAGTACTGACTAGTACTGACTGATATAAATATGGTTAAGTCCATATTTATATCTTCTTCCTCTCTATTATATCTTCTTCTTTCTGATTTATATATTTACTTACTTATAATATTGAAACTTCTATTAATTAATTATTACTTACAAAATGAACTATCAAGTTAGAAACAATTCATTACTACAGTACTCAACTCTAGAGATGCACAGTTATCACCACAAAGTTCTATAAACTTTGTATCCAACTTCAACTCTTTCATCAAATTTTGGAAATACAAGCCACTTTTGATTGTTTCACTTAAAGCGATGTATTCGCTTTCTGCACTTGATAGAGCCACAACATTTTGTTTCTTCGATCCCCAACTTATCAAATTACCATTCAACAAGATAGTAAAACCAGATTGGGAAAACCTATCCTTTGAACTTGCAAAATCTGCATCACTAATTGCAGTAATGACATACTCTTGGTTAGAAGGGTATGTTTCTATCTTTGCATCCTTTGATAATTTAACAAATCTGAAATCTTTGTGAGGAACATTCAAACTAGACTTTCCAAAACTTATTTCAAAGTCCTTAGTTTGAACCACATACTGCATCACTCGCCTAATAGCTTTTAAATGACAAGCTCTAGGTTCAACCAAAAATCTCGACATCAACGAGACCGAGAACGCAATATCATATCTTACAGTACTTGCTAAATAATTCAACGTGCCAACCATTGACCTGTACAATGAGTGTTCCTCTTCACCTAACAATGGTGATGTCTCATCATACATTTCAAATCCTTTTGTTATAGGAGTTTTGAGACTCTTCTCAGTTGTGATAATCTGAAAATCCTTTTCAATCTTTTCAATTGAGTCTCTCATGGACACCTTGATTTGTCCATTTTTCTTTTTAATTGTCATTCCTAGGAATACTCTTGGAAATCCCATGATTTTCATCTGAAATACTTCTGATAGCTTAGAGATATCTTCATCAGCTGTTCTATAATCTCTAGCTGTCACTATAATGTCATCAACATAGATGAGCATCATGCAATCTTGCTTCCAAAAGAAACATGGATCCATCAATGAACAATTGAAACCTTGCTTGATAAGCTGGTTAGCAAGTGTATCATACCACAGAGCGGGAGACTGTTTCAAACCATATAGACCTTTCTTCAACTTCCAAACTTTGTTCTGATTTGTTTGACATCCAAATGGTGGTTCGAAATACATTGTATAGTCAATTTTCCCGTTTAGAAATGCATTCTTAGCATCCATTTGAATAAAGACAAAGCCTTTTCTAGCAGCAACGCTCACCATAAATCTGAACGTATCAAAACTTGAAACTGGAGCAAATTTGTCAACATAATTCTCACCTAACCTTTGTGTGAAACCTTTAGCGACAAGCCTGGCTTTGAATCTCTCCTTTCCGTCATCCTCTTGCTTGACGTTGAAAACCCATCTACCTCTAATCAGCTTGTCTGATTTTTGTAGATGGTTCCTATACACTTCTATATATACATGGTTGGATTTCATCGACTTCAACTCCTGCTTACAAGCTTCCATCCATTTTTCCTTCTCTGGAACTTGTAACACATCCTTGAAGTCTGCAGGTATTATATATTTTCTTTTGTTAACTAACAGGTTAACATCTTCCATTTCAATATCATCAGTATCCGCCATATCGGTTTCTGATGTATCTGATGATTTTTGCATCGCTTGTATGTTATCAATCATTAACCTTACAGGATACTCCAAAGAACCAGGATCATTAACATTAACACTTAATGGCTCTGATCTATTTCCCTTCTTTCTTTTGTAACCTGTGGTGATTATAACATCTTGACTTGTTTCATCTACATGTGGTCGCTTTTGACGCGTAGTGACGATACGTTTTGCAATTGTATCATCTTCATGAAAACTCTTCCCAACCTCTGATTTCTTCTGAGGTACAACTGGTGGATCAACCACAACATCAGTATCTGATTCTTGCGTTGGGTTATCATCTAGTTCACTGCTTGGCTCAATTGCTAGTTGCTCAGCTGGCTGAGTTGGAGAGCCTGGTGGAGACTCTACTTCTTCTATAGTGAGACCATTATAATCAGAATCTAATAGCGGTAAAGCATCTGGCATATCATTATCAGGTACATCCTCAAGCGTTGCTTGCCTGGATGCAGCTGTGCTGTCATTTGTATCACTACTAGAGATCTCTATGACCTCACGTTCTGTGGATGTAGAACTTGGAGTGTCAGGACTAGATTCATCACTTTCAGGATTTGATTCCACTGTTGTCATCTGTTTTGACCTAACAGGGATAGATCCTGAAGCACCACCTCCTCCTATAGAACCAATTGGGATACTAAGCATGTCTTCATCATCAGACATTTTCTTATTCTTGAAAGGAAACATCGTGCTCACTCCTTTATATGCCGAGGTCCTCATGACCTTTCCATTTGCCATACCTAACATAAATGCTATCTTGGTAGTGTTGTCGTATCCAAGAAAAGTTCCTGCAACCTTTTCCTTGAATATCTTCTGTCTGTTGTTGTAATTATAACCAAATATCTTACAACCAAATGGAAGAATATCACCAACATGCTTGACGGAACCTCTAAACTTCTGGAATGGACTCGTATCTGATCCATTAGTAGGTAACATGTTGTGCAGAAATATGGAATGATGAAACGCATAAGTCCAATATTTCTTAGATAAACCAGCATCAAACATTAGCTTTCTTACCTTTTCTTCAATGATATGGTTTGCATTTTCAGCAGAACCGTTCTGGTAAGACGAGTGTGGAGCTGTAAACTCCTGCACGATACCTTGCTCTTCACAATACTCTTTCAGAACCTTTGTTCTGAACTCATTATCTGTCCTGAGATAACAGATAGTCTTATTGTGAACCTTCAATTGATTGTTAAGGACTTTCAAACAATCAATTAGCTTCGAAGAAACGTCCCTCCTGGACTCGATGATCTTACCGATCATATACTGAGATGACCTATCCTTGAGAACCAGTCCATATTGGCCATTGTATGGACCCATAACATCGGCGACAACCATTTCACCTACTTCATAACTATATTTTGAAGTAGTCTTTTTGCCATGTGCCAACCTAACATTGGTTGCACATGTCTCACACTGAGAAACTAACTTTCTCAACTTATTCCATGATATTTTCTTATCCGTGAGATATCGCATCTGTGAGACGCTCGCATGCCCGTTCTTCAAGTGTAGTTCCACTACTTTGTCATCAGTATGGAACACCATTTCTTGCTGCACCCTGTCTGGTGAAATATGATAGAGTCCGTCATTGAACTTTGCCTTGCAAATAACTCTTCCATTCACCAACAGTTCAGCTAGGTCTTTCTTTAACCTTAGCTCAGTATAGTCTTCCTTTTTCGCTAACTTGCTTAACGAAATTATGTTTCTTCTGGTGTTTGGACTATACACAACATCCTTTAACACCCATGATCCAAAGTTGACATCACCCTTCCATAAAGTATTCTCACCACCATGAATTCCTGCAATAAACGTTGGTTCCTTTCTCAAGTTTACGAGGAGATTCTTATTGTTGGTAAGATGAACTGTTGCACCGCTGTCTAAAATAAACGATGGCGGTTCCACTTTCTTTGGTCGGTATTCTTTGACCATGTTAACCTCTTGTGGCTTCTTACAATCCTTAGCAAAATGACCTGGTTTGCCACAATTATAGCAGGTAAATGTTTTGGATTGTTTGTTCTTCTGTTTCTTGCCCTTCTTCCAATTAGCCTTGATGCGATGATCTGCGTGGAAAACAGTCTCATCCATCTTCTCATTTTCAACCTTGTCAAGTTTCAAGGCTTCTCTAGCATCACGGTATGCTATGGCTAACTGCTTAACTGTGAACCTATTCGAACCTAATTTCGACATAACATGGTTCATCAACAAGTAATTATCTTCAATCTTAAGCTTTCCATACAAAAGGAATGCAATTGTCTCCTCTGACTCTGGTTTCAACTCGCAAATACTCATCGCAGTCGTAATCAAATCATCATGAGACATTGAAGATAAATCACCTTCCATCCAAGGTCTAACCAACCCTGATAAGGTGACTTGATCTAAGTTTTGAACCTTCCGATTGGTTTCACATAGGATATCTAATCCATTGGTGAATTCAGACTTCAAAACCATGGGCTTAACGAACTTAAGAAGCGACTCCTTAACAACATTATCAAGTTTGAATGGGTAACGGTTGACTGACTGAGTCTTGACCAAATCATCAAGATCACCTAGACCTGTTGTCGTAAGTTTCTCAATCAACCATTTTCTAAGCTTAGGCACATCTAAGAGATTACCTTTTGTAGGCTCTACTTTACTCAAGTAGCCTAGTAGCAGCTCATGCTCTTCCTTAGCTAAGTCAAATTCTGGTGTGAAACCATAACTGACTCCATTCATATCCATATTCATATTCATATTGAATTATTTCTTGTAGAATAATAAACTAAAGTGTAAGGTATCTAAAGATTGGAAATCTATTAAAATTGGCTAACAGACGTTTGTACCTAATGGCTTACTTTAGTAATGGTTAAATATTACTTTAGTTATATATTTTATATACTCTAATAGATATACACAAGAATAATATTTAGCCATTACTAAAGTAAGCCACTAGGTACAAACGTCTGTTAGCCGATTTTAATACAAGCTTCTTGGGAAAGTGTCGCCAGTCATTTATGAAGACAATAATGGTTGTCTCATGCTAGCAGAGCATCCCTCTCATCACTCGAGGACAAAGCACATCGACATCAAACATCATTTCATAAGAGATTCTTTGTCAAAAGGTGACTTCAATCTCAAGCCAGTCAGCACTGAGTACATGACTGTTGATGTTTTAACTAAGTCTTTAGGCAGACAAAAGTTTGAGTTCTTTAGAGGGTTGCTGAGCATGGTTTCTACTAGATGTTAGAATATGGTAGGGTGTTGAAATGTGGCTGTGGGGAAATGTGTGGGGGGTTCTACCCTACACATTTCTATAACATTGTGCTATGAAGAAGGGTAAATATCCTATCATCTAGTACATGTTGATGAGGGTATGTGAAAAGTTTCACAACCTGGAACACAGTCACACTAAACTGGTAGTGACTAGTACTGACTAGTAGTGACTAGTACTGACTAGTACTGACTAGTACTGACTAGTACTGACTAGTACTGACTGATATAAATATAGTCAAGTCCATATTTATATCTTCTTACCCTCTATTATATCTTCTTCTTTCTGATTTA
This sequence comes from Ogataea rishiriensis, assembly GCA_030569615.1. Classification (NCBI taxonomy): domain Eukaryota; kingdom Fungi; phylum Ascomycota; class Pichiomycetes; order Pichiales; family Pichiaceae; genus Ogataea; species Ogataea rishiriensis. The sequence goes on along the minus strand of JAJMLH010000055.1, from coordinate 54,971 downwards.
TATATTTACTTACTTATAATGTTGAAACTTCTACTGATTGATTATTAATAACAGAATGAATTACCAAGTCAGAAACAATTCATTGCTACATTCCCTTCCAACGGAATCAAGTCGACAAAGCATGATACCATCCCGGCCTCTTCTTTCCCAACTTGCCCAACACTTCTTCATTTCGAATTCAGCTTCGAATGACATGTCTAAACGTTCATTTTGGAATCCAAGTACAATGAAATAACAGATGTCCAGATAAGCAGAAAGCATACGAGAGAGTGGCTAATTGAGGTGGTACGCTCATTTTCATCGACTTCGCAAGACCAACAGTCACCTCACGAAATATTGGAAAGGCTGATGCGACACCTTGCGTATCATCACATGGCAAACATTTTTGCCCACTATATTCTAGAAAAAAGTGAACGTGACTGGGATTGAAGTTTCTAGAACACGAGCTCTTCACCTGGATGCGCTTTAAGCAAAATTCAGGCTCTTTTACATAAATTTTTGGACCAGCTGATCCTCCTACAGTATCACTCCAGCAGATATAAAAAACTCAGAGAGGCTGGTTTCAGCACCATACCACAGGTTGCTGCTTCAAAAAATTCAAAACAAACAGGCTGCTATCAGAGTATCTCATAACTAACGAAGGCAGCTCACACACTAACTACAAGAAACGCACCCGGCTGCTAATTTGCCGGGGCTATCACAGCCTTTGATTTCTCTCTGAGGCATGTGCTTATCCCTGAAAGTAATCGCATGTCAGGACTATATGGGTGGGTAAATAAAAAGCTGTTTTTGCATACTATTAACTTCTATCTTCTTCATCAAATCCAAGAAGATCAGTACAAAAAAAAATGAAGGAAATAGATACGGAACTGTTGAAACAACTCGTTGAATTTAAGAGTTTAAGCTGTTACTGAGTGATATCACTGTATCGTGAATATGTATATATGTGTACATTGACATACAGAGGAAGGTGATGATATCAGTATTGGATAACAGAGGTTTGTACCTAGTGGTTTACTTCGGTAGTTAAATATTATTTTTGTGTACATCTTATTAGAATGTATAAATATATAAACCGAAATTGAGTAAATTATTTCTAAAGTTGGGAATAAACGACCCCCTAAATATAATTTGATTCTTGACCAAGAATTCAGACTGGGAATGCTCTGTATGCCAGAGCTTACAACCTCGCTAAGCCAATGGGACCTGGAAAATGAAAGAAAGCCAAAATTTTCAGAACAGAAGTAGAGGAGAATGTTCTGGGAACGACTGGCTAAACTCAGAACGACTGGCTAAACTCAGAAACACTGAACCGCATCACACAGAAGATTGTTTCCATCTCGGTCCTTTACTTTCAAAACGTTAACTTAATATGTATAAAGTTATTTCAGAAAAAATCTTTATTATCCAACTTGGTAGCTCATTCTGGACTTCTCTTCTTGAGACCTCTTTCTGCCCGCTTTTCTGTAATCCTCTTTCTTAGCTAGATTTATCCTTCTATTGGTTATTTATTGAAACACTTCCTCCAACACATGGCCTGTTTGCTCAATTCTGGGTCGATCAACAATCAGCTCCGCAAAGAAACCTCACCTCCTCAGAAGGACATCCATACAAGAGACGTGCTTTTCAAATGCGAAACCATGAATCACTTGTTAAAAATTATCCTGCCAAGAGGCTGTAGAAGTGAGTTGTTTCTCACTTGGTAATTCATTCTTTAAGTAATAATCAATCAGTATAAGTTTCAATATTATAAGTAAGTAAATATATAAATGAGAAAGAAGAAGATATAATAGAGAGGAAGAAGATATAATAGAGAGGAAGAAGATATAAATATGGACTTGATAATATTTATATCAGTCAGTACTAGTCAGTACTAGTCAGTACTAGTCAGTACTAGTCAATACTAGTCACTACCAGTTTAGTGTGACTGTGTTTGAGGCTGTGAAAACTTTTCACATACCCTCATCAACATGTACTAGACACAATGTTATAGAAATGTGTAGGGTAATGCCCCCCACACATTTCTCCACAGCCGCGTTTCTGCACAGCCACATTTCAACAGAGAGAGCGATGGGGTTTGTCGTATATGTTATGCCCAGAAGGTTCAGTACCGCTAGAGTTGAGCAGGAAAACCCTACATGTCCAAACAGTTAGGGTATCTACCAAAAAAGCGAATGAAGTTGCATGTGAACAGTAATTGTACTACTAAGCCTGGATGACAACTTTTTCATAAGCTAATCAGGATCTGATTAATATGATATGGAGCTCTAATCTTTCTTTTTATTTTTCTGATGAGCGAACGACACAACATCCATCCCTCTTGTCGTTCTCTGCAACCCTTTGCGAGATTTTGAGAATCATTTTCAATATTCTCAATTCATGGACACCTCAAAAGGTGCGTCTCTTTTGATTGTAATACCCTAGAAAATCATTAGGAATCCCATAATTTCAGCTGAAAAACTTCAGGAAGAGACTGATTTCTCCATCTGCCGTTCTATAATCTCTAGCTGTCGTAATGGTGATTGACCCACATACGCATCATATAGTTTGCTGTCCAAACAAGTGAAGATGACACAACAGCATAACATGTCACAGCAATTCGGGAACTTGTAATGGCAGGCTACAAAAGAATGAGGGGAAACCAATCAAAGTCATCGAGTTTGATGTCAAAGATCCCAGTTGTTTGAAGTGACCTGAAAGATTACTGGAAAAGAGCGGTTTCAAACCCGAATTGTTGCAATTGCACCTCTTTTGAGCTTTGGCAAGTTCAAATTTGTGATGTGTATTCAGATAGATGCTAATAATGCATTTTCAAACGGAGAGTTTAACAACCGCCGATGTCACATAAATCAGAACGAAATTTGGAAACTAAAGAAAGACCTATATAGTTTGAAACATTTTTTTGCACTATGGTATGATACACTTGCTCGCCAGCTCACCAAACGAGGGTTCAGTAGTTATTTGATTGATCCGTATGTCTTTGACAAAACAAACTGTAAGAGGTTCATCTTTGTTGATGATTTTACACTGGCAGCTAGACAAAAATATCTTTAGCCTAACGCATAAACCTTTCCAACGAGTTTGAGAAGATCTTAAGCAATCTTCAGATAATCACAACTGAAAAGAGCCTCAGATTTTGATTGCAAAAAAATTTGAGATGTATGTTGAATAAGATATTGCATTCCCAGTCTCGTTAATGCCTGAACCTACAGCTTATTATTTGGAAGCTACTAGGAGAGTCGTGCAATATGTTATGGTAGCACTGAATTGTTTCTAACTTGATAATTCGTTTTATATCTGCTAATCAAACAGTACACGTTTCAATATTTTAAGTACCGTGAATATAAACTAAAAAAAATACGAGAAAAAACGAGTCAATGTCGGATCGAAATCCGGGGGGGGGGGGGGGGGGGGGGGGGGGGGGGGGGGGGGGGGGGGGGGGAGTGGTGTTTAAGGTTGAGAAAACGTTTCACAAGCCTCAAACATCATGTACTAGATGATCTTAGTTTTTTCATAGCACAAGGCTGTAAAAATGTCAAAATCAAGGCATACCCTTCTGCTCAAGAGTATGTATGGGTATACTTTAATGAGATGGAGATCTAAAGATCTAAGAAACAAATTTGTCGTTGTTGGCTTTGAGTGAGATAGTTGAAAATATTTTATTTTTGGAACTCCATGAATAAAATCAGGTTGAACTATATCATCACAAGTCGGTATTTTCGATATCTTCCTAAGGTCTTACAGCAACTTGAGCTGAAAATTCCCAAACCTTATTATCATCATCCCCAAACCTGACCGCACTCTTATTTTATAGACTAAACCTCATACCGCAAAAAGCTTATAGAGATGAACTGTTTTTTACCGGATAATTCATTTTGTAACGACTGATAAACTAGTAGAAGTTTGAATAAGCACAGAGTGGATTTCCAGAAAGTCAGGATCTCATAATAGTCGGCATGCAGGGTATAACAGGTCCTTCAGCTAAGAAGGCAAAAATAAATATGAACATGGATAACATCGATATTAATGGAGCCTATGAAATTGACTAACTGTATTGTTGTACCTAAGTGGCTTACTTTAATAGTGGTTAAATATTGTTCCTTGTATACCTTATTAAAAACTATCTATTTGAAAACTATATAAATTATGAACAGGAGAACCAACAGCAGCAGGAGAGGCAGGAGGATCGACAGCAGCATATGAAAAAGAGGAATTGACAGCATCACGTGAGACAAATGGAGAAGACACAGATGAGGATGTAGCAATGAATTGTTTCTGACTTGGTAATTCATTCTGTTATTAATAATCAATCAGTAGAAGTTTCAACATTATAAGTAAGTAAACATTTAAATCAGAAAGAAGAAGATATAATAGAGGGTAAGAAGATATAAATATGGACTTGACTATATTTATATCAGTCAGTACTAGTCAGTACTAGTCAGTACTAGTCACTACTAGTCAGTACTAGTCAGTACTAGTCACTACTAGTCACTACTATTCAGTACTAGTCAGTACTAGTCAGTACTAGTCACTACTATTCACTACTAGTCACTACCAGTTTAGTGTGACTGTGTTTGAGGTCGTGAAAACTTTTCACATACCCTCATCAACATGTACTAGATGATAGGATATTTACCCTTCTTCATAGCACAATGTTATAGAAATGTGTAGGGTAATACCCCCCACACATTTCCCCACAGCCGAAATATTTTGCACTGCCAACTAATTTGCACTGCCTAATATTTTGGCACAGCCGCATTTCAACAGGGAAAGTTGATAGCGATTCATGCCCTGCTTCTCAGCACATGTTAAAAGTGAGCTCACTCTTACCCTTGAAATTTTAGTTAATACTTATACTCAGGGATACTCAAACTTCTGTTTAGCAGACTTGACTTTCACGTCAGCTTTCATGAGCTCAGTACTGATTTGCCTGAGCGCGAAGTCACATTACGAAAACAAGCTTTTGATGAAGTGGTGCCCGTCCATATGGTTGGTTTGTGCCAACTGAATGCAGCCGATGTTGTCTTCATAGATGATGTGAGCAGGCTTTCCTCAGCAAATGGATCTAACCAATATCTGTTGTATGCATAGTACAACTTCGCCCAGAACGTTCTGCTCTGCTTCCGTCAATGAATGCACTAATACATCGCTTTTGAAAAATAACCTCCGTGCCTATAAAGTGGCAGCTTAAGGTCTGAATGTCTTTAACTGAATTGATATCAATTGCTAATTTAAAAACTGTCAGAATGTCCTCCAGTAACAAAATAAGCTCGCTGAGGCACGTGATTGTTTTAGCAATTCAATACGCATATTCGAGTGTGACAAAACTTTTTCGTCGGGCATCAGCTTGACGAGTGTTTCGGAACCACAATCAAGATTGAGATTACGTTGTCGATGAGGTTAGCTTTGAGCAATTAAATATATTAATGGTTTGGTTCATTGCGCTTACATTTACATAAGCGACCTCCTTTTGTGGATGAACCTGAATCAAAAACTCAGTCTCGCTGTAATAAAGTTCTAACTCTATTTTATCTCGATCTTCCCAAACCGGCATTAGTTACTGATGATCATGCTACACCGTCGACATGATCATTACCTTTCCCTCTCCCTTATTTATTATTACCCTTTTTGTCCCCTTTAATGGATCACTTCTATGTTTCATCCATTGCCTTTTCCTTTCGTGTCTACATATTGTTTTACTCCTTGTGAAACAGTCATTTATTACCCTTTTCGGCTACGTCCATATGTTACCATCTGACTGAGCCCTTCACTTACATTTTCTTTATATCAAGCTCTTTTCCCCTTTTTCAGGTGTTATAGACTAGTATATACCATAGCTTTTTTAGGGAAAACAAGCAACAACTTACGATAACATACGGATTATATCTTCAATATTATTACACTCGCTCGATCCTTCATATCTACTCTTTTTTTAACTTTATCCATTCCTTGCGGAGAACTTTACCATTTGTTATATACAGTATGTAAGTTTTTTATTATCCTTTATTTCCTATTACATGAGTTCGGTTAAGAGCCTCACATATAACCTGCAAAGAAATCACCATTTAGCAAAAGGTAAATCACTACGTCGGCATACAGGCAGGCACATCTGGAGCTACGTATGCTGAAGGACCTGCCATAACTGCATACCGGGGTATGAAAAACTGACAGAGTGCCTCGGGTATCATACTAGTTCTCTTTGACAACAAGTCTCGTGATTTCTGCCAATTATATTAAAGTGTCATTAATAATGACCTTCATATCATTTTATAAGTCACTTCCCCTAAGTCACGTGACATAATTTTGTGGCTTGTTATATAGAATGGGTTGCAACTCATGCTTCCTTCTAGAGCCCTTCGCTTACGGTAGATGAATTGAAGACCATCGTAGTCTGATCAAAAATCAAGGCAAATGTAGAGTACAGAGAAATGGATTGGCGTCATAGACAGAAACAAAAACAAAGTAGAAACATAAAAATAATGACATTATCATTCAAAACGAGACACCCAAATATAAGATACATATATGCGTTCATACCATCAGATGGCCAAAAAGGACAAAACGTTTGAAGTGACGAGGCAAAAAGCCATCGTTTACTGATCACCATGGGATGTCTTTGGGCTGATACCTCCAGTCGGTGCGTTCTCTTCGGAGCCGGCACCACCCTTTTTCTCACCATTACCACCGTAGCCGATGTCTGGAGTAGACCCCATTTTCCGACGCTTGTTAAGGGTCGAGTTTGCCAGGTCTAGCTTAGTGAGACCAGGAGCATCTTCTTTCCTCTTCCTTGCTTGCTGAGCCTGGGCATTCAAAGCCAAACCAGATGAAGACATACCCTGTCTATGTGTCAAGGAATCCTGAAACTGCTGTACCTGATGTACAGAAGCTGGGAAAGAAGTAGAAGAAGAGGAAGAAGAGGAAGACGTTGGAGTGGCTGCAGATGCCATGCTTATATGAGGTTGCCTTTGCTGCTGTTGACGGGTGGTTGATGGAACAGCTAGTTGAGGAGGCACGCCAGGGTGTAAAACTACTGAAGCGTGACCATTATATGCATTTTCACGCAACTGATCATTTCGAAGTTGATGCATCTGCTGCTGTTGAAGATGCTGCTGTTGAAGATGCTGCTGTTGAAGATGCTGCTGTTGAAGATGCTGCTGTTGGAGATGCTGCTGTTGGAGATGCTGCTGTTGGAGATGCTGCTCTTGGAGGTGCTGCTGTTGGATATTTTGCTGAAGATGCTGCTGCTGGATATTTTGCTGTTGGAGATTCTGCTGTTGTTGTTGAAGATGCTGCTGCTGAATAGTTTGCTGTTGGAGATTCTGCTGTTGTCGCTGAAGATGCTGCTGCTGAATAGTTTGCTGTTGCAGATGCGATTGTTGTTCGTGTTCGTGTTGTTCGTGTTCGTGTTGTTCGTGTTCGTGATGTTGTTGTTGTTGCTGTTGTTGCTGCTGGTGCTGTAGTTGTTGCTGTTGTTGTTGTCGCTGTTGTTGCTGCTGTAGTTGTTGCTGTTGTTGTTGTCGCTGTTGCTGTTGCTGTTGCTGTTGCTGTTGCTGTTGCTGTTGCTGTTGCTGTTGCTGTTGCTGTTGCTGTTGCTGTTGCTGTTGCTGTTGCTGTTGCTGTTGCTGTTGCTGTTGCTGTTGCTGTTGCTGTTGCTGTTGCTGTTGCTGATGCTGTTGCTGTTGCTGTTGTTGCTGTTGTTGCTGTTGTTGCTGTTGTTGTTGCTGTTGCTGTTGCTGTTGCTGTTGCTGTTGCTGTTGTTGTTGTTGTTGTTGTTGCTGGGGTTGTTGGTATTGGTCTGGAAAAGATTGCGGTTGCTGGGAAGTTTGGGGGATTTGAGGGGATTGCTGTTGTTGCTGTTGTTGCTGTTGTTGCTTCATTAAAGTCTGCTGCTGAGCTAAAAACTGTCTTTGATTATACTGATATTGTTGATTCATTCGTTCTAGAGCCCTGAGATCTGTAAACGTTGCCTTATTAAATGCATCCAAAGACAAAATAGGAGAAGTCGAGCCCGAGGTTGCATGAAAATGCATAAGAGGCTTGACCAACGTCATGACATCACTCACCTGCATCACTCTCATCACGTTCTCTTGGAATCCAAAGTTACTTAAACCTTTGAAGGCATGGAAATTTGACCTTAAATTCTTTGGATCAACTTGATCGTTGTTGGCCAAAAACTTTTCGATCGTTGCTATTTCTAGGCCGGCAGATGTTCTATACACTGACAAATCAATCTTTTCAATTTTCAGTTGCCTGTTGAATTGAACCTTGGCATATCCGTATAATGTCACATATGATCCATCAAGATACCAGTTTCTCATTATCAACCTTGAACATTCCAAGTGAGTAGAACCATTTGGTAAAACACTCGCTTTGATAAGATTCTGTGATATTTCAAATGATCCAACTCCAGACTTGGCAATAGTGAAAATGATTCGGGCAAATAGCGAGTAAGTGAAGTTGAAAAAACGAGCGTCATTACCGTGCTTCAAAACAAGCGATGCCATTGCTGTCTCACTAAAAAACTCTTCAACAACATTGGTTTTCCAGTAGTCTAAATTCTCAGAGTCTGCCCGAACACACAACATTTCGGTCAATCCAAAAAGCCTGATGACAGCAATGTTGGCAATGTTCTTTTTGATGTCATTTGCAACATTCAAGTCAAGCGGAGCTAGTTGACGCTTTGAATCCTCTTGATTAGGAATTGAAGGCCCTTGCTGCTGTTGATGCTGGAGATTCTGATGCTGTTGCTGGTGTTGCTGATGCGGTTCAGAGTTCAGTTCTTGTTCGGAGTTCTGCAGCTGATGCTGATGCTGTTGCTGGTGCTGGTGCTGTAGTTGTTGTTGTTGTTGTTGTTGTTGTTGTTGTTGATGATGCTGATGAAGCTGCTCAGAGTTCTGTTGTTGTTGAGAGTGCTGCAGCTGATGCTGTTCAGAGTTCAGCTGCTGTTGAGAGTTCTGCAGCTGATGCTGTTCAGAGTTCAGCTGCTGTTGAGAGTTCTGCAGCTGATGCTGTTGAGAGTTCTGCAGTTGAAGCTGGTGCTGATGATGCTGATGCTGCTGTTGCTCTTGCTGTTGTTGATGCTGTTGCTGTTGCTGTTGCTGTTGCTGTTGCTGTTGCTGTTGCTGTTGCTGTTGCTGTTGCTGTTGCTGTTGCTGTTGCTGTTGCTGTTGCTGTTGCTGTTGCTGCTGCTGTTGCTGTTGCTGAGAGTTCTGCAGTTGATGCTGATGCTGATGCTGATGCTGTTGCTGTTGCTGTTGCTGTTGCTGTTGCTGTTGCTGGTGCTGTAGCTGGTGCTGTTGCTGTTGCTGGTGCTGGTGTTGTTGCTGTTGTTGTTGCTGCTGCTGCTGTTGTTGTTGATGATGATGATGCTGCTGATACTGTTGTTGTTGTTGTTGTTGCTGTTGTTGTTGTTGTTGTTGTTGTTGTTGTTGTTGATGATGCTGTTGCTGTAAATCAATATCGGGGTAAGGCACCTCAGCCTTCACAGACTTCCTCTGCTCATTCATTTGACGATTGATATTCGTTTGTAGATCTCCATAAGTAGCCTGCAGTTGCTGTAGTGCCGCCATCTGTTGACTTGACATAACTCCAGGTCTACCCATCATCGCTGAAGCCGCTGCAGCGGTCATCGTATTTGTATTGAGGTTTCCGTTACCCAATCCTTGCATTTGTCTCCATTGCTGCTGAGCTTGTTTGCTGTTACTATCCGACTGTTGCTTACCAGAAGACTCAGGGTGTTGCTGAATAGAAACTGGATGTGGTAGTGATGATGTTGGGACACCTTGTGGCTGACCTGGTGGTAGACCTTGGAGATTCATTGAAACATTCATTGGAGTTTGAGGAACAGATACCTGTCCCTGTCCCTGTCCCTGTCCCTGTCCCTGCCCCTGACTGAATTTTTGCTGACTTTGCCTACGCTTAACGTCTGGAGATGTGATCGCTGTACCTGACGGTGACTGTTGTTGATTGGGTGGAACCAAAACGACATGAGGCATCATTCCATTCACCATTTGGGGATGCTGCTGCACCATTCCTCGAGTAGAGTATTGCGCAGGTGTAAAGTTGTTATCCATGTGTTGTACCCTCCTTTGTTGCTATCTTTTCTGCTCGTGCTGAATTGAGTGTGATTCCTTTATTTCGATGGAAGACGTCAAAGTGCAGCTGACTGGGAGAGGTGGTTTTGAATGCTTTGTGATGATAATCAGCAATAAAGGTAGAAATCAAAACAAAGTTTCTGGATTGAGCCCTGTCTAGCCTCAAGAAAAAAAGGCGTTGTTTGATGTTCGTTGTTTTTGAATGTAACGGTCCACTTCCACAGGGATGTAACTGATATCGTTTGATATCTTGTGAGCGTTGTCTTGATTATCTCTCTTGTCTTCTCGGCTTCAGTAGCAGCATGTTTTGTTTGCATTTTATCCGTCCGTTTTTGCGGTCGGTTGCAACTGCTGCTGATCATCAAGTCTACCCTTAATAATTACGTAAGGCATTACACAACAACCCCTTTGCTTTCCTCCCTGCTGGTTTCAAATGAAGATATGATACGTTTGTCTTTACCCAATTTTGATGAACCAAGAATAAACAAAATTAAAGTCTATATATAATTACGCAGTAAAACCCAATCTTTTTAAGCAACAAAATGAATGATTGACATTAGACAAGTTGGCTAGAATAAAGTTCAATTCTAGGGCCTGCTAGACGACCGACCAACACCAAGTCATGGAAACACCAAGCTCACTATTCACTTCTTCTCAATGTGCTTGGCCAACTTTGCCTTTGCCTTTTCGATCTTTCTTTTTTTGGATAACAGCTCTTCGTTTCTCTCCTCTTTCTTTTCTATACCGTATTGCATTTTCTTGTACAACTTACGTTGCTTATTGGACATCATTATCATCTTCAAGTCCTTCTCTTCTTTGCTTTCCTTCTCAGACTCAGCAATGCTTCTCTTCTTAGCCTTTTTGCCACTCTTATCACTTTCAACCTCGGAATACTTAACACCGGCAGCTTCGAGTTCCAACTCCTTCTGTAGCTCGAGGTCTTCATCGATATTTTCTTCGGCTTCTTCAGCCTCAGAATCCTCTTCTTCTTCTTCTTCTATTTCTTCTGCTTCCTCACCTTCATCGTCATCCTTTTCAATAACAGCCTCAGGGTTGTATGTACCAGAATCACCCCATGGAGATAAGTGTGGAGGTAGAGTTTCACCTGGAGCGTAATCTGACACGTTCAGCAGGATGCTCTTGTTGATCGAGTCAAAGACCCACTGTGGCTGGACGTAAGTTCTACCTTGGATTTTGTTGGCAACCTTAGGTCTATCAACAATTTGATGGGTGACTGAACTAAAATCAAACTTCTCATTTGAACCGTTCAATTTCAGCTCATCCAATGCTGCTTCACTTATAATCTTACCACCAGCTGAAAGAATCACAAACTCAAGAATCTCGATGGAAACTTCTCTCCCAACAAAAAAGACAAATTTGGAGAATAACATCGATGTAGAATCGGCATACTTAGATGGCTGTATCAACAGATCTCCGGCGTTCTTGTTGTTATCTTGGAACTCGTCCAACTCAATATCTTCAACCCTATCAATCGCTTTCTCTTCGTCAATGTTGCCTTGCTGTGCCTCCTCCTCCTCTTCTTCTTCAGCCTGATCAGCAGCTAAAGCTTTTGACAACTCGACACTAGAAAGCTTGGTTTCTTCTTCTGAACCAGTCTCTGGTGCCTTAGCTTGCGGCAGCAACGACTTGCTGACGTTTTTTTCCTCCAAAACATAAGCCGATAAACCTCCAACACCTTTGAGCTTAGCCTCATCGATCTTGGGTGGGTATGTCAGCTCTGCATCTGTATACAGCTTGAAGAGAACGAAGTGTAATAACGTGGAGTAAAATTCCAAAAAGGTTAGCATGATTCTGAAATCAATGTCGGAAGGAATGTTTTGTGGGAATTTGAAAGGAACGAGCCACATAACTTCCTGCCCTCTGATGTTGGCAGAATAATAGACACCTTTAATTGAAACAAAAACTTTTTTCAACGATCTCTCCTTTGCAACGTAGGCCAACCACTGATTGGTTAACTTGGAAGCCTCACCGGTGACTCTTGCGCTGACTTTATCGGTGGCAGGCATGTTACTGAACAAAAAAAGCATGTTCAAACAGTCATCCAAATCCCTCACAGCATCCAAGAAAGATGGGTATCTCTCCTTGACAACCTTGTCAAGCTTATACCTTGGTCTATTATCGTCCAACTTCTTAGCGTCTCCGACCTCGCCTCTGCCCAATGCTTTGGTCAGCTTCTTTGAGAAAGTCTTGTGCTCTCTAAACTTTGCCAGGATCGGCTCATGCATGAGATATTGGATATCCTTCGTGTAATAGAAAGTAACAGGAGCAGTAGAACCCTTGTTTGCCTTCTTCTTGTTTCTTGGCTCTCTTGGATATATACCTTTGAAAATACATAGCCTACGGAAGTCGGCCAAAGAGACCTGCAACTTCTTGACAGCTTGTGTTCTTGTGATGAAGTTCTTTGCGTTACCGGATGTACCCCTCTTCTTGACTTTACCCATTGTGATGTTCAATTATTCAGCTGATGATTGTTTTCTTCTATCTTAGTAGCTGGTCGTGCCAATATTGAGAGCCTTTTTATGAAGAAGAAATGGATCAAAGACTGATTAGAGGTAGTAAAATTGTATAGCAATAGCATAGCGGATCTGCCAGTGCCATAGAATTTAAAATTTTCAAATTTTTTTTTGAATATTTTTTTTTGGTAGTGCATAAGTGGAAACAGGGGAATGTACGCTCATGGGTAGGGAAGGACAAAACAAGACAAGACAAGACAAGACAAGACAAGACAAGATAAGACCAGACAAGACAAGACAAGACAAGACAAGACAAGACAAGATAAGACCAGACAGCTGATGGATCAACAGACAGGTCGTCAAACAGGGATAGACCATAACATCGAAATATCAATCAAGAGGATCCAATCATGAAGTTGCCATTACTCAAGAAACTGGTTTGCCAGATCCAATTACGAAGAATCTCTTCCGCTTTGCCTGTTCCTTCCAAAGCGGTCATACGGAACCGTTTATCCACTCCCGAACAGGTGAAAGCGCTCTTCTCTGCACCAGCTTGGGATACATCGTCACTACTGTTGTCCAAAAGTGGTTCAGCATCAATCGATAATAGTCTTCTATCTAGCTTGCAGGAGCTAACTGGCCTTTCAACCACATTGAACTCAGATGAAGAACGCAAACTGATGGACTCTCTTAACGAGCAGTTGAGCTTTATCAACCAACTGGATTCAGCGGAAAGCCAGGCACATAGGGTATCAAGGCTTGTCAACGATAACGACTCTGGTAGTGACCTTACATTTGATCAACTTATGTCTGAGGTTGAGAGTCAGGAACCCAATGTTGGAAAGGGCGAGATTGAGAATAGTTGGAATCCTCTGTCCTCAACATCAGAACACGAGGACTGTTTCTTTGTGGTGAAAGAGGGATTGATCAAAAAGAACAAACAGTAAATCGCATATTTTCCCAAGTTCACCAAGTAGCACACGCCTTTTAGTTTAATTGTCAGTGTTGTGTATATAGGCTCGATTTAATATGAATTACTGATAATAAGAATGCCCACCAAAGAGACAAACTCCTTGAGACAATTACATACTCAGTTCACACCAAAAGCATCCTCTTCATCCTCCAGATCCAACTTTCTTTTACCAGTATTGGATTCTCTCAAGTCTGCCATTTTCCTTGTGTTAGATTGTAATTTGGCCTTCCTAGTCATCTTTTCAATCTCAACCTCGGCATCATCAGACTCAAGCTCAGCATAGTCCAAGACCAACCTACGACCCAACAAGTGGACACCCTGCAATTGATCCAGTGCATTCTCAGCCTCTTTCAATGTGCTAAACTCAACAAAGGCAAATCCTCTTGCCGATTTGTTGAATTTCTTTGGCACTCTCACAGATTTCAAATTGCCAAAAGAGTTGAAAAGCTCAAAGATATCCTTACGCGTAGCTTCGAATGGCAGGTTTTTAACGATAACCTTGCTGGATTTCTCGGATCTCTTTGCTCCCTCCTTCTTTGAGGCGGAAGAGGATTGTGACACCCTGGTTGAAATTTTCAACTGTAGCTTATGCCCGTCCAAAGCATGCCCATTTAACGTCCCGATGGCAATGTTTGCTTGATCCAATGTTCTAAATTCTGCAAACCCAAAGCCCATGCTCAAAACCTGGCCTTGATTTTTGGAATCCGGTTTGGTTTTGATGGTTGCCAGGATGAAACCTTCCAAAGGCTTAAACAGACTTTCCAAATCAGTAGCAGTAGTTGTAAAGTTCAAATTCTTGATAAAGATGGAAACCGTTGGACCAGATGCTTGCGATTCCTCCCCTTCCTGTTGATCAACTTCCATCACATCTTTTGTTGAAAGCTTCCCTTCCTTAGCGGTATCCGACAATGATTGTTCCTTCTTGCCGTATGTATCATTGGACTCAGTGGAAGTGAATAGACCCAAAGGACCCTTTTCTAGATAAATGATCGATTTGCCCATCCTCCTATATGCTAGTTTGTTGAATGCTTTTCTTGCCGCAGGGGCATCTCTAAACTCAACAATTGCAATGGTTCCAGCAGGTGGCATCAAGACTCTGTTCAACTGTCCAAATGCAGTAAACATTTCGCCAATTTCTTCTTGGGTAGTACCATGCTGGAAGTTCTTCACAAGGATGATCTTGTCATCCCTTTCCTTTTTGTTGAAGCTCGTCAAATCAACTCCTTTGTTTTCAAAATAACCACGCACATCACCAATGACATGTGCCTCTGCTAGCGCCTGCTTAACAGCAGAACTACTGTTTTGAGGGTCAATCAACTCACTCTTAGACACTCCTAACCTAGCAGCGACGCTATCCATGACAGCATCGTTGTTCATGTATAGAGAATTCCAGGTGAACTGTTGTTGTGAAGCTTGGTGCTTTCTCTTCAACTCCTTCTGTTTTTTCAAAGGCAAATTGGCCAAGTCAAACTCGTCTAACGTGTGGTCCTTCTTCTCCTGTCCTGGAAGAATATGCAATAATCTACCTTGGAAAATTTCCTTGTCTAAATCTAAGTAGGCTTGGACAGCATCCTGGGAATTTTTGAACTTGATATGGGCAAACCCTTTGGAGGCTCCTGTTCTAGTATCTATAGCAACATGAACTTCTTCCAGTGGACCATATGGAGAAAACAAATCACTGAAATCCTCTTCTTTTGAGGCATAATGGATATTACGAAGAAATAATCTTCCGGTTTGACCTATCTTCTCACCAGCAATGTCCTGCTCTGTCATTTCAGGTACAGGTATAGACATATTCGAGGGCAAATCAGTGCCGGTGTTGCTGCCTTCTTGCTCCTGATCGTCTTCTAGCTTATGTTTCCTTTGGTTTGACTTTTCAATTGATTCTTCACTCTTCTGATGTGTGGATGGTGAATTTTGTTTACAGCTTCCCTCTTGATGCTCGTCTTCCTCCTGATTCTCCTTGATCCTTATCCTTCTGGATCTCAACCAATCCATATCGTCCATCTCTGCAGTATTATCTCCTGTAGTATCCTCTTTGCCTTCTTTTTGATCGAGTCTGACCATCTCTTCACCAGTGCTGTCATCTGATTGATCTTTGTTGGCAAAATCTTCATACTCGTCGTCACTTGCCTCATCAGGGATCATGGAAAGGATTGGTTTCGAGATGGCTGCATCCATTCCCATTCCTTTCTTTTCCAACGCCACTTCCAAATCCTTGGATGAAGGAGCACCACCTTTACTGACTATTTCATCGTTTGCCCAAGACCTGCTTTGCATTGAAGGTTTGAAAGCTTCAAGATACTCCTTCAGCTTTGGGTTGCTTTCCACTTTTTCATCTAACTCTGTGGCTTTTTTTTGCAGTTTCCTGCTTTTGCTTCCTGCCTCTTCTAATTTTCTCAACTTTTCTTCAGTTTCTTGCACTTGTAATTCTGCAAGCCTTCTTTTTTCCTTCCAAGGTAAAGGGACAGATGGATCGCTGAATGTCTTGGCTAATTGGACGTCAATCTTTGCAGTATCGATGAAACTGCTGTTGAAAAATTTGACTGCACTTTCAGCATCTATATTTGATCTGAAACCTATGAAGGCAAACTTCCTGGACTCTCCATTTCTCTTTTTCATTAATTTCACATCTGTCACTTCGCCCTTCTTGGAGAAGTGCTCTTTGAGCTTATCCTCTGTGTAATAGATTGGGAGACCTTTGACAATGATACGTGACATGTTTGGGATGCTGTTGATGCCGTTGTAGTTATCGTAGGTGATGTGAAGTTGACTCAAATGTAATTAGTACTGACAATGATACGCTAACTGTGTTTCTCTTACAATTGATACTAGTTCGACGACGATGAATAAGCTTCTCAATATAAAAAAAGAGGGGCCAATTTAGACTGGTTGTTTCTACAAAAAGGAGACAAACTCTTTGTGGAGCGCAAAACAGAAAAAAAAAAAAAAAAAAAAAACTTTAGAGATCAAAAAGCCGCACGGCTTAGATTTGCTGATACGCTTATTATATGGTGCAGAGGTGCATGTACTCACCATCCACAGCTGTGTCTGTCTCTCTTTTCGAGGGCATTCGTCTGGGGAAGGGAACGAAAAAAGGGAACAATCTCATTAACCCTTTCTATTTCCGGATCTACTTCAATTGTTGTTTAACTAGAACTGCACAAATATTGGTAGCACGCTAAGTTCCTGCAATGAAAAGTGAATTTTTTGATCACATTGGGTTGAAGGCTTTAAAGTCTTCATTAACAAAGGAAGTCAACTATGTTAAAGCGGCAAGAACAATATGCTTCTTTTTGGTGTTGTTGCTATACATAGTTGTCTATGAGCTATTTACTATCAGCACATTTGGAGCCAAATACGTGATACCAAGAACAAGATTTACTTACAAGAAGTACTTTGCTTCTGGCTTTTGGACCCTCTGTATATACATTCTGGTAAGTTGACCACAGTTCTTTTCTTCCTTCCAAGAGCTTCAGCGAACTCTTACAGCAACAGCAAACCACGTTGCAAGAAAAAAACGAAACAAAGAAGTGAACTAACGTTAATGTTTATCAGGAGCTTAACAATGTCATAATCCACGTCTCGGGCGATGACCTTGAAGCTGAGAACGCTTTGATCATGAGCAATCATGCGTCATTAGCGGACTATTTCATCTTCCCATACTTGGTGCTCAAAACCCTTCAAAACCCCACTATTGAAAAAGACAACATCAGACCACATAAGATCATTGCAGAAGACATCTCCTCAATGATCTATCCCAAGGTTAGTTACTTTACCTGGTTTTCAATATGGAACATTCCTAGTTTCTCTATTATCAAAAACATTTTTCAAGCTGATGAAAACTGGGAGTTAAACAGTGAGACGTTGAACATCACCTTTAAGGATTTGGTTTTTTCAGACGATGTTGAATGGCTCGTCACGTTTCCTGAGGTTAATATCATAACTGACAAAGATGTGGCACTTCAAAAAGGAATGACGGAAAAGTTCTATCTACCAGTCTTGAACAATCTTCTCTATCCGAGATATCCTTGCTTTGCTAATGCGGTTGCAGGATTGAACAAGTCAAAATTCACCAGACTCTATGATATCTCGTTACTTTACTACAGGACCAGTAAGATGTCCAGTGGTAGCGTTAACTTCAAAGCTCCAAGCCTGTTCGAAATATTTGGCTTGTACGATGGTGAGACTACCATAAGGGTTCACGTTAAAGCCAAACTGATGTCAGGAGTTCCCCAGAAAAGAGCAAGGTTGGATAAATGGCTCGAAGCCAAATGGATCAAAAAAGATAAGTTGATTTCAACGTTGCAGTGCGAAATAGAGAAAGAAGTGGAAAAAGAGGCATTATTCATAGAATAATGTGCTGCATTTGAAGACTTCAGAGTTGGGGGGATCTATATGAAAAAAAGGGATCATTTAAGGAACAGTTAATAGTGGCGTCCGTTTTGGAGCTTTAAGCCTTTAGCCTAATCTCCCAGTTTGAGTGTCATTGCTTTAGGTACGTTGATACACCACCACACTCGTGAGCTAAGTCACTGCTCCGACATACTGTTATCTGATGTGATATAATTTACTCCATGGTTCCTTACGAGCTTCAAAAGCATTACCGAGCCATCTTTGCAAAAGTGTCATTTTTTATATTTTCGATAGGTCTTCAAATAACAACTGACATAGTTTAAATGCTGGGCAGGCAAACAATGGCCAGAGACGGATTGGTGCAGTTTGCAATAAACAACCATGTAAAAGGTAGATATTGTATAAAATAAATGGCAAAACGGACGACCAAGTATATCCAGGTCAACAAAACATTAATATGATCTCAAATCGACGCATCTTCCAATGCCTTTTCGAGCTCGTCAAGATCAACGCCATCTTCAGCTTCCTCATTCTCTTTTTCAGATCCGTCATCCTCATCTTCCTCATCTTCCTCATCGGAATCTGGTTCTTCTAAATCGTCCAACTCGTCCAACTCACCCAGACCTTTCTCCTCAAAAATTTCATTTATCCTTTCAACAAACTCTGAGTCTTCCTCGAATCTGTTACCGTTCAACTCCAGAGACTTCAAAGCCTTCATGTTTGGCAAGAATCTAGAAAGAATCTCTAAAGAGTCAGATTCCAACTCGTTGTATTGCAGCTTCAAGGTTTCCAAATTAGACTTATCAGAAATCTCACCAAGTTTGGCCATCACCTTGGCACAACCTTGAGACTTCAAAAGACAATCGTTGATGTTTAGCTCTATCAAACTTGGCCAACTCTGTAGACCGTTAGCAAGTGCTGACGAACCTAGACTAGTGAAAGTGTTATCCTGTAGGTCTAGAACTTTCAAGTTGGACAAACTGACAAGACCAAAGCTGATCAGCTTTGAAATACCTTTAGGCCTTATACCGTTCTGATATAGCTTGATCTCCTCAAGATCAAAATTTGCTTTGAATCCAATGGTAAGGTAATCAATGGAACCATTTTCCAATCTGTTTCTTCCACACCAGAAAGTTTTCAAAGTTGGAGCCTGTGGATCTTGTTCCTTCAACTTTGCTAGCTTGTATAAGGCCTTACCAATTCTTGCACCGGAGAACGGACCCAAACCGTTGTTTGAAATGATAAGATGTTCGACAGACTTACATTTTGAGACGAAGTCTTCCAAAACAGCAATGGCATCCTGTCCATATGCGTTATCACTCAAATTCAAGACCTTGAGGTTGGTACACTGTAGGACAACAGGAAAAAACTCAGAAAGAGAAGCCGGAATCTCATGTCTATCTCTAGAGGTGTAAATATCCTGCAAGTTCAGTTCTATTAGGGTGTCTTTGAACAACAGTATCTTTTCAGCTAGATGTCTGGAGCATAGCGGTGAGATGGTGTTACCTGAAATATCAATCTTCTTCAGACCGGTCTTTGCTGAAATTTCATCCAAGAACGGCTTGATATCATCCAAAGAGTCGAACTTGATGGACTTGTTGGTGATCGAGTATGTTTCAGACTCGGGGATGTCTAGACCGCTGTTATAAAATGTCGTCATATCTATTCTTGTTTTCTGCTATTAGATTGTTTGAAATATTGAAACCACCGAGGCTGAAGATGCAGAGTTAATATGGTTGTTGGTTGTTTGTTGTCAATCAAAAAGAACTTGATTGTTGTTGTTGCTGTTGGGGCACACCAGAGTTTTTTTTTCACTTGAGCAGCCTACAGCATCAGAAATGCACTGCCCTGACATACTCCAGGAAACAGTGTCAATCGGCTGTCAAGAGGAACAAAGCAGTGATATTCTAGTGGGAAAAGGCCAGCTCAAGAGTTACAAGTTACAATGCTTCAGGAGTATAAAATGTTTAGGAAAGGAAAATATTGTTGATCAACAGTGAGTGTCATTTAAACGCTAAAAGTTGCAAGAGACCCAATTTGAAAGACAGCACGTTGCCTTTGAAGTTCGAACCAACATGTAAGCTCATCAATGACGACAGTACAGATACGAGTTTGTAACGACACAAAACACTTCTCTGCAACAACTTACAGTTCCTCTTTTCTTCTTCAAAGATAGGGCCCTTTCATTCACTCTGCAGTCATATTTCCCAACATGTATTGTGAAAGTATAAGGTCATAAACAGATGAATCCCTGCTAGGATGAAATAAACAAGAGTCCAAAAATCATCATTTCTTCTTGGCAAATAGTGGAGCGCCAATGTCCTTACCTCTCAACTTGACACCCAAAGCTCTTTCCAACTTTCCCAGCAACTGTTGATTTGGAGTACCTCTTCCAGCCTCGTAATCGTTGATGATCGTTGGCTTTTCGTTGACCTTAGTTGCAAGATCCTTCTGAGTCATCTTCTTGTCCTGTCTTGCCTGCTGGATGGCTTTACCAACGCTCATATCGATCTTCTTTGGAGCAATGATTTCATCCGATCTATCAATCATTGTCAGTCTTTGGCCTTCTGGATCACCCTTCACGTTACCCGTCGAATACTTCTTATCCACGGCAACAATATTTCCGGATCTTCTTGCCTCGTTCAATGCAGATGCTGACTTGACAACTTTTTCTTTTGGACCGGAAGAGCCAATTCTGGCCTTCTTACCAATGACAGTAACGGAATCCCAATCAGACATTTTTTTTAGATGTGTGTAAGTTTGTATAAGTATGTGTAGATGAGTGTCTGTGAGACGGCTAATATATATGCTAAAGTGCTAATGAATGAACTCAATTTCTCAAATGAATGATTCTTGACTAATGCCAATAATCTACAGATACTTCTAGTAAGAGTCAAAGTTGTCATGTGGATTGAATGCGCTTTAACGACGGAGGCAACTGACTGTGCGCTGGGTGGACGTCGAAGAAGCCGATGGAGAAAAAACACAGAGGCAAAACAAGTAGCTGCGCCACACTTTACACACCAGCCACATACGCATACCGAGAAATAATTTACCGTTGGTTTTGTTGGGACTTCTCCTCAATTGCACAGTCTATATAGTTCTATCTAAAGACCGAATGTATATGAAACGTCTACAGATCCATACAAAGATCAACCAAGATCTTTACCCCATCTTCAAAGAGTAGAATAGCATGTATGCGTCAGAATCGGCCACCTCTGCGCTTCCATTGACGTTCTCTCCACGGTCCAAAATGCTTAGCTTCTCGTCGTCGCAGAGGATCCACTGCTTTCCGTTCCCCACCCTTAATGAGTCTCTTGCCACAACACTTGTATAGTGGCCCGACAGCACGCTCTTGCCTAGATGGTCTATCCAGGATTTCAATTCGTAGTTATACACAACATCCTGGTTGGATCTCTCAATGTTGAAGGTTAACCGCAATGGGAATTTGAGATTCATCTGGGTTAGCTTCTTGCCATTTTTATACGGATCAAATTTGGAGAGATAAACAATCAAGACTTGGGGTAGCTTGATGAACTGAGTTGACTTGTGAGATACCCTTGGCTTTGACAAAGTTTGCCTGAGAAAGGCATACCTTGGATCCGTCTGTAATATTGAAAGGTACGTCTCAGGGGTTAAACCCCCTGCCCCAA
Source organism: Ogataea rishiriensis (assembly GCA_030569615.1). Taxonomy (NCBI): domain Eukaryota; kingdom Fungi; phylum Ascomycota; class Pichiomycetes; order Pichiales; family Pichiaceae; genus Ogataea; species Ogataea rishiriensis. The sequence continues at coordinate 33,421 of JAJMLH010000055.1, read as the reverse complement.
CTGCTAAAGAATCCTTACCATATAAGCTCTGCCTGTTGGCTGTCGATGCAGCAACATCCGTTTCATCGTTCTTCTCCTTCTTTCCAAATTTGAAGAAGCTTCTCTTTTTAGTTTCTTTTCCTTCTGCCGTCAAAGATGTGTCGTTTTGATACCGTTGGACTTGCTGTATTTCTTCATCCAACACTTTCAACTCTTTCTTTAACTTTTCACATTCGGGACAGTTCCACGCATTTCCCAATCTCTCCGACAATTCCTCAACCTGGAAATTCTTCTGGATGATGTCGATAAGGTGATACTCTTTGCCGGTCAAATTCAAATTCATCATGGACGAATACTCATAGTTGAGTGACTTGTGCCCACACCTGCTACAGGTCAGTGATGTCTCCTGTTGGATCTGGAAAAACTTGTTGATTGGGGAAACACCTTCGTTCTTGAGCAAGTCCTTATGCCACTTCAAGTACTCACTAGTATTGCTAAAGTTCATGAACGGATTTGTCTCAGAATCTCCTGTATCGTATCGAGCCCTATTCTCCGGTGTATCTTCAATCTTCAACTCGTTGTGAAGTCGATCCATTAGAAAGTATAAAAATTGCGAGGTGTCTTGCTGTTCATTTGGTATATTGAAATCTGGTTTGAGCATACTGCACAGCCTAATCAGATGGTTTGGCCTTATTGTTGTTTGCCCATTCACATAGTAGAATTCGCTGAATAGACTGTTTATGGCGAGAGTAAGCGAATTATGCGAATATCTTAAAATTGGCTGAAACTTGTTCTGGTTGATGAACAATCTGCGAAAGTAGCTCACGCTGAATAGACACTGAATCATCGAGTTAATATAGCAGGTGCTTCCGTAGTTGAAAAGTCTCACATACGGTACTTTATCCACGAGAGTGTTTGGCTGTGGGGCCTGAGGTTGTACCTGTCGATACTGTTCGTAGCCATCAGTCTGGTACTGCTGTGTTTGCTGCGGCTGTTGCTGCTGTGAAGGATAGTACAAACTACCGCTGCTAATGTTAGATGCGTTGGGAGCAGCATAAATGCTCCTCGTGTTGGGCTGTCTCGGTTGTAAAAGTGAGGTTTGAGATAACACGGTACTGTCGGTAGATTTAGATCCGTATGGATTAAAACCGTTCCCAGTAGTAACGGCAACATATCCATGAGAACTGGTAGATAAAGGTCCCGACAAAGGGGTTGAACGGTGGGACTGGGTGCCACTTGACGATGACCGATCTCTTGTAGTCAAGTAGTCTCTCGGCAGGGAAACAGGAGGAGGAGCTGGAGGTGGTTGTGAAGGTGCTGCAGAGGGCATAAACGATAATGGCCTAGTGACAGAGTTTCCTGCTGTCATCACCTTCTGTGGCTGAATGCGCCCATTAAAGGTACGGGTGGTGTCCTCTCCGTAGTAAGCAAGCCATTCATCAAATCCATTGTCCAACCTGAGAAGTTCGGTTCTTGCTGGACCGTATTTGAGGCGTTTTCTCATGGCGTTGTGCATTATGTTGTTGAAGCTCTTCTCCTCTTTTGTAAGAGTCGAATGCTGAGAGTAATACACTAGATACTTGTACTTGTTGTAGTTCACCAATCTCGAGGAAAAATCAACATTGCCAACCTGTAATGAGTAGATCAAATCCTCAAAAGTGTCCGTGTTTGATAGTGTGGAAGGGTCGATGTTGATTACATCGCTTCCATTCTCAATGTGTGATTTCAGGAAAGAGTCAAATGATCGGAGATCGATAATTAGAGTTTCGTCGTCACTCTTTAGCATTGCTGCAAGTTCATCAGTATTTAGATAGTCTATGGAAGATTTCTCAGTCTTAACATCTTGGATTGATAGGACTGGTGTGATATTGGAAGTGCTTTCAAACTTTGCGCTGGAACTGGCAGGACTGGAACTGGAATTGGAATTGGAATTGGAATTGGAATTACTGAGACTCTCTCCTTCAACGTTGTTCATAAGGTTGGGAGACGACGGATAAAGATCACTCGGCAATGATCCAAAATCAATGTTGGTTGATCTGGGTAGAGACGGTAAAAATGACGCCCTATGATCCCGTCTGTAAACCTCTACCGTTATGTCTGCCTCTTCAATGGCCACTTCCAACTCTTTCTCAAATGATTTTTTGTGAAGGTAGCTTTGAGACAGGTCGCCAAGGTGTTCGATGTATGCAAGATTTTCGGGATCATCTATCTTTAGAGTTGGAAATATGTAGGTTAGAATGTAGTAGTTGAATACAAACAGTTGAATAAGAATCTCGTGCTGTTGGTGGTATCTGAAACATTTGTTTTCGTTCAATAGCTTCAAACATTCATAGTAGTTGGTGGAGATTTCCATCCAGTCAATGGTGAGCTTGGATTCAATCTCGTCAGGGTCCAACAGCTTAAGCTCTCTTTTTGACCTCAGTCTTTGATTCTTATCCAGAATGACCTCAAACTGCGACCTGCAAATGGATCCAATGATGCTTCGCGGTATTACCTTGTTCAGTTCCAAAAGTGAAGTAGATGTAGCTGTAGTGGATGATCTGAAAGGTGTACTTCTTTGCAAGGTACCATCCTGTTCGAGATTGTGGTACTGGTATCCATTACTCATTTGTGTTGAGTCAATTGCCACGGCACACAGTCAGTCAAGCCCACTATCTTTGGATATCGTAGGTACTCTTGAACCCTTTAGTACAACTCTTCCATGGCCACCATCCCAAACTGATTGATTCCAGCTCAAACAAGGGCCAAACAAACAACCAAGCCTTCAAAGAGAAAAACATCGACGCCAAACTAGGACCGCCTCAGACCCCTAAATCGTCGCGTCGATTATATGGCTCTCGCTCTGCTGAGTGAATTTTTTCTTCTTCCTGTTGGAGGAAAGAGAGACAAATTATTAAGAGGTTAAACAGGGAAAAGTAAACACCTACTGCTAATTTACAACGGAACAGAAGCTTCGAGTTTGATAGATAGATAGAGACAAAGAGAGAACACAAAAGAGCAGGATCAGGGTTTAATCGAGTAGAAGGTCCTAGCTCGATTTGCAGATAAAAGACCAACATTGCACAGTTTCCTTTGACTGACTCATCTCCCTGGGTGCAACTCGTCTTTTTCCCAAAGATCACAACCACTCACAACGTCAAGGGCACTAGGCTTGGCCTGCTCTCTTCTACGCCCATTCATTGTTATCAATTGCAAAGATTCCGTACCAGGTATTACCCTGACACAGCTACATAGAAAGGAGTGACAACTTCTGCAACAGCAACAGCAACAGCAACAGCAACAGCAAAACACAAGGCATGGCACCTCGCAGCACCGCCGCCAAGGGTAGGCAACCAACCTCAAAAAGACCCATCTTGCACAAGACTTCGTCTGGGGCTATTGATCACCTGGCTATAAGCGAATCCTTGGGTTACCAAATCTTTAGAAAGGAAAAGAGGAAAGCATGGCTTTCCCAAGAAGACGAACTGTTGAAGGATCTCACAGTGAAGTGCTTCCTGAACATTAAAGGACTCGAAAGTTACAACGATGAGAAGATACCTGCCGACGATATTGACTGGGAGAGCATCAGCAAACAACTGCCCAGTAGAAAGTCCAAAGATTGTCGAAAGAGATGGACCAATTCCTTAGACCCCACTCTGAGAAAGGGAAAATGGACATCGGAAGAGGATGATGCTCTACTCAAAGCTTATGAAACATATGGACCTGCTTGGCAAAAGGTTGCAGCGGGAATTTCTGGCAGAACTGAGGACCAATGTTCCAAGAGATACATAGAAGTCTTAAATCCAGATACTAAGGACAGGTTGAAGCCGTGGTCCATGGAAGAAGATCTTCAATTAATCAAAGGTGTTAGACAGTTTGGTACAAAGTGGAGGTCCATAGCGAGTGCAATTAAGGGAAGACCAAGTTTGACTTGCAGAAACAGATGGAGAAAGATTATGACTGACGTTGCAAAGAACACGGCCACCGAACAAATCATGAAGGAAGTTGGGCTGTTGGATTCCAAGGGAAACCCAACTAGCAGTGGAACCTTCACGCCGGCCAATGACAATGCAAAGCCTTCTGGACCCAGCACCACAACTTCTGTTTCTACCAACACCATCGCTACCGGGGCCGAGTCGTCGCCTTCTTCATCGTCTTCCACTCCTGCTTCTAGAAAACCGCAAGATTATCTCGGCAATCTATCCAAAAACTCGCAGAATAATCTGTCAAACTCTTTTGTTTCTTCTCCCCCCGTTACCGCACCCATCGCCGCCAACACTACCATCACCACAAATGCTCCCACTTCAAACTTCAGTTCGTTAAGCTCGTTGCATATTGGCCACTCTTCTCCTCTCCCCTCCCTTCCCATTACCATGGAAAGGGCAACCCCGTTACAGCCACAAACGACACACACGAGGTTCACATTCCAGAGACAACCTTTGGCCAAATCATTCAGTCCATCTGCTCTTTTAGAGAATGGAAGCGACACCTACAGAAGATCTCCATCCCCTGCGATTGGGTCAACACCTCCTCCCCCACCAACAACGTCCAACGAGTCTCACATTCCACCTAGTTATGGTTCCATGTCAAGCAGCACCGGTGTTGGTAGGTTCTCTGCTCCTTCAAAATCACAAACGGAATGGAAATTTGCAATGCTAAACCCTTCCACAAATGAAGAGATGTCTAAATTTTCAGGCACCGTTCAATCGCAAGAACAGGTACATCAACTGATAGAATTGGCCAAGTACAACGGAGTCACAGTGACGATCCATCAGCATATACATCACCATTACACTCCACAGTCTCCAGTTTTGGACCCAGAGACTTCCCTCACAAGATATTCCCATTTCAACTACTTGCCACCTTTGACAGAAGTGCCAAAATTAACTTCATCGTCTTCAACTGAGAATACCGCAGAATCAAGCGGTTCGAACAAAGCAGGAGGCTCTGGTAACGAACCCAATATTATGAGACTTTTGAACAACGATAAGAAATCACCTGTGAGTAGAATCAAAAGCCCCAAAAATATGATGTACGGTTTGAATGCATCTTCAAAGTACAATCGCCCAAGCGCTAGTTCCTCTAGCCATCTGATGATAAGTAGCGATAACAACTCGACAGCTGTATCTACTAGCGACAGCAATAGGAGCCTTGATGATAATAACAAGAGTCACATGAATGGCGGCAGCAACAGAAAGATTAACGACCAAGGAAACAACAAGTACCAACGGCTAAACTCACCTTCATCACCTTCCTCCTCCTCCTCGAAGAATCTCTCAAACGACCAGCCTACAAAGATGGCAAACGGCGGGAACAATACTTATTTAACGGAGGATATTGAGGAAGAACTCGATTTTTGGGAGACCATGCGCTCCATCACACAGCCAAAACCTATCCCAACTGCAAACAACAATCAAATGAGTGTAAGCAACAAGCCTGTCTCACAACATCATCCGTTGCATTACCAACAGCCATCATCATACAAGGTGAATCTAGCGACACCGTTAAGCCCAAACGATCAGTTCCACCTGTCACATCATACTAGTGCAATACAGGATCAGAATGGGGGAAATCATGAATGTGAGAAAGATTTTAGGGGTCGCCATGGAGACGGCAAACGCCAGAATCCTGACCATGGTCAAGATGAAAGTGTTCATAACGACAACGATGATGAAGATGATGTCGATGATGATGAGGATGACGAAATGGAAGAGGAGAGAGAACAGAAGGGTGACGGACGACCAAACCGAGATCATGATGAAGGCCAAAGCCAAGATCATGATCAAGGTGATATCGAAGAGGAGGAAGAAGAACTTGTCAACTATGCAAACCAGTACGGCCTCTATTATAATGTTCTGACAAACAACTCTGTTCCAGGTGGTACCCAATACCAGAGAGGAGCAGGAGGATTGAATGGGACAAATGGGAATGCCGTTTATAAAAATACGGGAACTTTGGGGTATGGGGTCATGCCATTCAATCCTTCGTGAGCGACCCCTTCAGTCTCAGGCTACCAGCTGAGCTTAATTCTTGTATAGGATGAACTGCAAAGTACTTACGAACGCAACATAATAATTGTATAATAATATATTTCGAAACGATCTCTGAAAATATGATGGATAATACGACACTCTTGATATGGAGATGTGTAAGTTTGAGATCTGGTGACGAAGCAAAAAGACCAGTATAATAGAAATAAGAAAGAGACAAGAACCAGATCCAGTCAGCTAGAGACTTGAAGTATGTACATGATTCGAAACATTGCAAAGAAATGTGAGCAGAATAGGAATTCAAGATCTCTTGAAGTATTCGGAGCTGCCCATGAAGCCAACAGCACCATCATACATCCAATCGCCAAGTTCCAAGTACTTTCCGGTGTATTTGATCACTTCCGGCTGGTTGAGCTTGTTCAAATTTGGCTCCAAGCCAGAAGCTTTCTTGATTCCCGATAGGAATCCAGCTAAAAGCGCCAAGTCCACAGAGACATGTATAAGTCTGGAAATCTAGTTTTGGACGCGCATATGTTATCCGATGTCAGTAATCAAAAGACGTGTATTTTGGAGAACCATGGAGAAAGAAGTAGACAGGAAAAACAGAAATCCAAAGGAGCAGATGGGTCATGTTGTAACAAACACTCAAAATCCACACTTGGCAAACTTTTGATATCCCGAAAAACCCATGTTGAACAAGGAGATAAGCTCTGGATCCCTTATCTATGGTCTATGATTATGGTCTATGATGCTGCTATACCTACAGTTGACATTGCTATGTGGTGTGGAGCTAACGTATCGATTGATTCGGTCGTATATCTTATGTCCCAACAGTTCGTTTGTTAAAGAGGAAACAGGTTGAAGTCTTACTGGGTGGAACAACAACAACGGCGGTTTGCCTTTTGACTTGCTTAGTTGATGTTGATGTTGTTGTTATGCTGAACCTCCGCACTCAGCCACAGCCACCGCCACAGCCACATACAGAAGAATCTCAGCGAGTGAATTTTTCCTCAGCGCAACACGGCTGTGAAGTCGAACCTGAGACGGACGGGAAACAGAATGAAGACAAAAGAGCTTGGTTTATATATATCGTCCTCAACAGCAACCATTCTTTGAAATGATATTAAACTAATTTGCTTAGGTCAACAATCATTCAGAATTTAAAGAGACTCCGTAAAGATGAGTAGAGGAGGAAAAGGGTCGTTTAGAAACAGAAGTACCTACTACGGAGAGCCAACCGAGGCTTCAGCAGATGAGCATCAGGAGCATCAGCACCAGCAACATCCATCTCGTGCCCCTCCACCGCCACCAAGAAACGCACCAGTCTCTAGAGGCTCGAAACACAACGAAAGGGGAGCAAGATCAAGAGAATATGGAGGAAGATCAGCCTATCCCGAAGAGCGCAGATACCATTATGACGATGACCCGCACTACTACGATTACAGGGGAGACAACAACAGGGCACAACGATCTCACGCCTCTGATTCATACAACTATTCATACCGCACTAAGCCATCATCGTACACCCACAAAGACCCCAGAGGACTATCTGGAACATCTTTCCGTCCTGACAGAAGAGAGGAACCAGCCAAAACACCAGCAACAGCAACTGCAACAGTAATCGCAACAGCAGCACCAGCAACAGAAGTTGCATCTTCTGCATCTGTCAAAACGGCCAATCCACAAGATTCATCCTTGGAGAGGCGATTGCCTACAGGGCCCAAAGGTTTTCATGGAGGAAATGCTCAACCAACGCCATCTTTAAAAAGTCCGATTGCTGTTAGGGTGAACAATGTTGCCACGGCTGGTACAACCGTGAGTGGTCAGCAGCCAAAAAAGAATCCGACAAGATCAGACTCTCATTACCCAACAGCAAAGAGGAAGAGGACTGAACAGTCTAGCACTTTGCCTCGACAACTGATATTCATGAAACCGACTTTGATAGAAGGATCAACGTTTGAAAGGATCCAACAGGTTGGAGAAGGAACGTACGGTAAAGTGTACAAGGGAAAGAACAGAATCACGGGAGAGCTGGTTGCTTTGAAGAGGCTCCGTCTAGAAACTGAAAGGGAGGGATTCCCAATAACTGCCAACAGAGAGATTGGGCTATTGCAGTCTTTCAATCATTTGAATATTGTTGGCTTGAACGAAATGATGGTTGAGAGGAACGCTGTCTATATGGTTTTTCCGTACATGAATCATGACCTGGCAGGAATCCTACATCGAGCACAGGACACAATTACAGAAGGCGAGAAGAAAAACATAATAAGGCAGTTGCTATGTGGCATAGAGTATTTGCACAAGAAGCAGGTGATACATAGGGACATCAAAGGTTCAAACATTTTGTTGAACAACGATGGAGTTTTGAAAATCACCGATTTTGGCTTGGCAAGGAAGATGAAAGACATCAACAAAACTTTACAGCTGTCTGCCAATTACACCAACAGAGTCATTACGTTGTGGTATAGACCACCAGAGATACTATTGGGCTCTACAGACTATGGCAAGCCAGTCGATATCTGGGGGATTGGATGCTTGTTGTTGGAGTTGTTCAATAAACATGCGGTCTTTCAGGGTATTGACGAGATTGATCAGCTTTGGAAGGTGTATGATATAATGGGCACCATCACGATGGATGATTGGCCAGAGGCTGACACTTTGCCTTGGTTTGAGATGTTGAGACCAAGTTCCCACTGTGCTTCTAAGTTCAAGGAAAAGTTTGGATCGGTGCTATCACCCCAATGCTTTGAGCTTGCTCAGGCACTTTTGCAAATGAATCCTAACAAGAGAATAAGCGCCACGGATGCCTTGAGACACCCGTATTTTGAAGAAGAACCAAAGGAAGAAAAGTTGAAGTTCTTGGACAAGATTGATGGGGAATGGCACGAGTTTGAGGCAAAGAAGGTGAGACGACAGTTGAGAGAAGCCGCCAAACAGAAGGAACTGGAGAAACAAGGCGAAAAAGCTGAGAAATGAAGAAAGTTTGGCAAAGTGACAGTGAAAAGAAAAACAGTGTTGTTAGCGAAAACGAGAAACGTGCCGATAGCACTTTTCCGTTATGCAAGCGGTGTGTGTATACGCAATGTTGACTTCTATCCCTCTTGTTTACTCTTTGCCTTTTTACCCTTTAAGACCAAAACAGGTATCACTATTTAACGTTACTTTTTCGATTTGCTCCATAGTGCTGTATAATTGAATCAATAGATGAAGAGGAAGGATCCATACATGAGACGGACCACAGATACTTCAAGACTGCTCATTGCAGTTGTGTCGGTTTTACTTTCCTTGTCATTTTGTGTTCCCCACATACTTGCAACTGATACGAACCTTCAATCAAACCAGCAACCTCTCAACAGTAACGTGATTGTTGGTGCCCTTTTCGACTTCAATGCACTCTTTTTTGGCGATTTGTTTTACGAATGTGTGCTTGGTCTGAACGATTCCTACACCAACTGCTCACAACGAGAGACCAACAGTACATCACCAGGATGCATTTGTGCCTACTACACAAACACAGTTGAAGAATGTGGAGATGTCATTCAGGGGGACACTGTGCTTCACCCACTGTTACTTTTATTCCGAGAGGAAATGTGTTGCCTTGACAATCAACAAGACCAAGACGATGAATGTGGATTCCTTCAGGAAATTTTGGACAGCGGCGTCCTGGGCAACAGAAGCAAGGAGGAGATATCAAAGCTTCTCAGCATCGAGAAATCTATCAGTGCTGACAGCAGTGGGCCCAGATTAGTCAAGCGACTTGATGCATTTGAGTTCAAGAGGGCTCAAGCAATGGCTGCTCCACAGCGGCTCAACGATGAGAGCAAACCTGGGCAAAGGAACCACAAGAGTGACAACATCGGTTCTTTAAAGACAAAGAAAACGTTAAAGAAACCTTCTCGCTCATCCACAACCAGCGAGATACCTGAGACGGTGGCAAAATCAGGGCAGAAAAGGCCAATCCAAAGAGCAAAAGAGGGCAAAGGCAGAGAAACCACAATTTTGAAACAATTTACTGTTGACAACAACTCAAACCCAACAGTGGAAATTGGAAAGAATGAGGGCAAATATGCAACGAAAAAGTTGCCAGCAATCAAGAAGAAGGTCAGCTCAAGAAGAAAAAGTACTGGGAACCGTCCACAAGCATTGGAAGATGATGATTGTGACGATACCAATGACACGCATATGACTGTCACCACAACGGAAACGACTAGACTTGTCAAATATAAAACCGACTATGAGACTGATACCGTAACAGAGACGGAAACTTGTGTCGAAACAACAACCGCATACAGGCTCAGCAAAAAGCCGACAACAGAGTATTCGATTCTCACCAAGACAAAATGGGATAAGCTCACCACCACTAATGTTGAATATGTGACCGATACCGAGTACGACACCACAACAAAGACATGCCTTGATCTTGAAGTTCGAACGGAAACTGAGCTTGAGGTGAGTTCAACCACAACCACCGTTGCAAAGAGAACCATCGTCGAGTGGGAAACAGACACAGAAACAACCACCGAGACTGATACCGAGGAAGTCACTACGACCGAAACAGCAACAAGAGTAACTACATCGTTTGGCACAAAAACTGTTTCAGAGGTAAGCACAGCAATCCAAACAACAACAGCTTCCACTTCAGTGACTATTACCGACACAACCACCATTACCACTGCAGTCGGTACTACAACAGTCACTCAGTCTGCAGACATTGCACAAATCACTTCCAGGCTTTGCTCCATCCTGCAACTCTTGGGTTATACATGTCCCAACATTGCGTTGAAACGTCGTGAATATACAGAGTTCGTTTCGATACTACCGCATACAAAGACATCTCCCATGTCAGTTACAACAACAGATCCTGTAATGGTGACGGCAAGCAAGCATACTACTGGTAGTAACCTGTACAGGCCCACGACAACCTTGAAAAATAGTGCCAGTGTTGGCCAGTTGAAAGGTTCCGGCACGACACTCACCGTTGGTTCGAGTACCCTCTGCAGCCTTCTAGTGGCAAACGATGCGGCATCATCCTACGGGTTTCCAACAGGAGACGGCTATTTTTCAAATGGATTCGAAGTCGGAGTGGTCATCGGCCTGTTCTCTGTTCTGTTTGGAGTTCATTGCTTTCTATTTCTAATTTCTTGAATTCTGTGTTTCTTATGGAGGTTCAAATCGCTGTCGTGCCATGTTTGCATCTATCTCTCTTCATCGACATCTTTCTCTTGTTATTCTTTCAAACAAAATGGCTATACACAATTCATCATACACTCGATCTATTGATCCATTACTTTCTTACAACAGATGATAATGTTATCTTCACTTTTTCTCTAATCAAAGAATCCCTATTCAGTTAAGCACAGATCTGCGCTCGTCATAGCGCTTACGTAACAGTTTTACATTTTTTTTGGATGAAAAATTTTTTTAGAGGTTGAAGAGTAGAAATAGAGAGGGTTGTATTTGAGATACCACGAGTTAAGAGCTTTGTAGATGAACATCAAAATAGGAACATTATTCTTTGATAGAACATAGAGAATACCCATCCATTCTAATCACATAATATACATACAAAACATTAGCACAATGGCAACTATTGGTCTAGCATTCGGCAACTCAACCACTTCTATTGCCATCACCAAGGATGGCAAGGTTGACGTTATTGCCAACCCTGACGGTGACAGATTCATTCCATCCTGCCTTTCGTACGTTGGTGAGGACGAATACCATGGAGCCCAAGCCGAGGCTCAACTTGTCAGAAACCCAACCAGCACGATATTCAAATTTAGAGATTTTGTGGGGTTGAAGTTTGATGCCATTGATCCATCAAAGACTCTAGGGTCCGCCGTTCCATTGAAGCATGGCGATAACGAGATTGCATTTGAAGTCAACGGTGAAATAGTTACCGTTGATGAGGCCATAGAGAGACACTTGCACCAGATCAAGCTTGCCGCTGAGGATTACATTGGAGACTCCATTGAAAGTTGTGTTGTTGCCGTTCCAACCAACTTTACTTCTGGCCAAAAGGAATCCCTTGTCAAGATTGCAGCTAAGGCAGGATTGAACGTGAAACAATTGATCAACGAACCATCTGCTGCTCTTCTATCGCATCTTTCTGCAAGAGACTCATTGAAAGAGGACAAGATCTTTGTCGTTGCCGATTTCGGTGGTGTCAGATCCGATGCTGCAGTTGTTGCCATCAGAGGTGGTATTTTGACCATCTTGGCAACCGGCCACGATTTCGAACTTGGTGGTGACAAGTTGGACGAATGTTTGGTTGATTTCTTTGCCAAGGAGTTCCAAAAGAAGTACCAGGCCAATCCTAAGAAGAACGAAAGATCCTTGGCCAAGCTGAGAGCTGCATGTGTTGTTACAAAGAAGACACTTTCCAACGTTCAAACATCAACAATCTCGATTGACTCTTTGGCCGATGGTTACGATTTCCATTCCACCATCAACAGAATGAGGTTTGAACTTGTTGGTAGATCCGTTCTGTCTCAGATGTGTGCATTTGTTGAGTCTGTTGTCTTGAAGGCTGGCTTGGAAACTTTGGACATTGACGAAGTGTTGTTATGCGGAGGCTCTTCCAACATTCCAAAGTTGGCCTCCAACGTCCAATTCATCTTCCCTGAATCCACCCTAGTGTGTGCCCCATCCTTGGACTCCAAGTTGAGCAATCCTAACGAGTTGATCTGTAAAGGTGCCTCACTACAAGCCAGTATGATTGAATCCTTTGATGCCGAAGAGGTTGAAGAATCTTTACAACCTGTTGTTGTTAACACTCAGCACGTTTCCAAGCCGATCGGTGTCAAAGGTGCCGATGGTGAGTTCATCCAGATAATCTCGAGGGAGACCGCCTATCCAATCAGGAAAAGTATTGTTCTTGATGCTGGTGCCGAAGATGTGTTTGTTGAGCTATACGAGGGTGAAAGAACAATCAAGGAGACCACCGTTGAGGCTGAGAAGTACTCCGACGACGAGGAAGAGGCATACTCTGACGATGAGCCAGACGTTGTCAAGGAGGTTGTGTACATTCCAGGACAGTTACTAGGACAACTGGCCGTTAGAGGTGTTGGCAAGGGTAGTAAGGTTGAGGTTATTGTGAACATCAACAAGGATGGTAAGTTGCAGGTGACTTCTAGATCTGGAGATGTTGTTGTCAAGGGTGAAGTTGTTTGAATAGATACGGATATATACAGCAAGAGAAAATCGACTAAAAATGAAGAGATTTTACAACACAACGTACAAGATAGGTTTGAACTGTAAAATGGAATTGTATTTTGTAAAGAAGAAAGAAGGGGGCTTTTGAAAGATGCAAAGAAGGGCAGGAACAATCACAGGGGGTCTTTTCTGTCAAGGGCCAATCCCGGGTGGAAAATAGTAAAACGGGCTGTGCTCGGATCACGGGAAGAGTGCAAGCATCCGAGCCAGGGGCCAGCCATCCAAGAACACCCCTAGGCCAGGGAGGGCCAGACAAGGTTGTTGAGCGCCCCAAATGTGTTTATCCGTATCTATAGGAGATACAGGAGACACAACCGTCAGTAATGATGTGTCGATAGCAGATAGCAACAGGTGCAAATCCCTTCTGAAGGGCGAATCGAATCCGCTCGATAGCCTACAGGTGGGCCGTCAGAAGACGCAGCGGGCACAGCCTCTGCCAAGACTCTCGCAAACACACTCAGCCTTTGATTCTTCGCCAGTTGCTTCCTTCACCGTGGAGGCAAGAGGCCCAAAGGAGAAAAAACCATGGGTAGTTGTGATGGTGAAAGAGAGAAGGAGAGAAGGAGAGAAGTAGAGAAACAGAGAAAGGGAGAAGGAGAGAAGTAGAAAAGTAGAAAAGCGGTGTTACGGCATCTGAATGACCTCCACCAACCGATCAATCAAGGGTCTCGCAGTGTTTCAAATGACACATTTTGACAAGAGTAAACACCTCCTGAGTAGTTGTATCCTCCGGGCAGAGAAGCAGAAGACGGTAAATTGCAGTGACAACTCCAGCTCGAATCCCAGCATTCCACCTGCCAAGCAAAGCAATCTCTCAAAATTGGCTGCTTCTTCTTCTGCCGCTGCACATTGGGATCAAATCATTTTTGCTCTTTCCGCCCCCATTTCTCCTCTTGCTTGAACGTGATTTCTCTTCTCTTCTCTTTTCCTTTAATCTCCTTGTTCTTTCTGTTCTGACCAACACCATATCACTCCATCTGATCGAGCCCTTATCAAGTTCTTTCTGCTCCCCCTACCTTGCTGTGGCTTCTTCTTTGCGCTCCTCTGCCACTACCCCAGATTTTAATAAGAAAAAAAGCTGTCAAACCATCATCATCTCATCTCATCTCATCTCATCTCACATTAACCCCTCCCCATTTCATATCCATCAAACAACCAATCATGCCCATATCTTACGACCCGTTCTTGAAAAAAGTGTCTTTCAACAACCTCAATCCAGTGACGATAGGTGGCTCTGACCTTGACGTTTTGACAACCACTAACAGTGCCAGCGTATTGGATACAAAAAAACCATCACCCTCATCAAAGGGTCTCCCCTCTTCACCAGATCCATCTTCGTTTCCTTCCAAAAAGAAACCATCATTTTCAGATGACAAAACCAACCCAAACCTCAAATCCATCTTGAAAAATAAGGATGAGATGAGCCCCACCTCTGATACCACCACCTCTTTTGGGTCAGCCAATTCTGGTCTCAACCCTCCTTCGGCCTTCAGACAGAGGAAAAAATCCCTTGTTGAGATGACAGACGAAGAAATCATGCAGATGGATTCGCAATTTGCCACAAAGGCCGTTGAGATTGATCAGTTCAAGTTTGAAAATGAGTTTTCAACATTGCCAATCTCTGCATCCTCCTCGAAGTTGGTCAAGAAACTCTCTCAAACTTACCAGAACAAGACAGGATACCCAACAAAACCAATCATCAGAACAAACTCCTTCTGCCTAAACTACAGACATGCCGATTTCGATCACACCTTGAACACAAACAAGTTTTACCTAGTGTTGATCTCTTCAAAACCAACATCTCTAAATTCGATAGACTACTATCTAAAGAGACACAGCAAGGATGGCGATAACATTGTCATCTGTGCAACAGTCTCCGATGATACTAACGTCGATCAGGACCTGACCGAATTGGTAAGACTGATCTTGACCAAATTCGCCAAGTACAACAATGGGAAGTTGAAAGTTCAAATCAACTTTGAGTTCTTCAAAAGTGTCAACTATGTCAAGGAACTGCTAAACTTGTACTCTCCAACGATCCTGATAGTTGGTTCCGATTTCAAAAAGAGAAGGTCAAGTTCCATCCTGAGTAGCAAGAATTTCGTTCCAATAGTTTACGTCAATGGAGATTACACATCTGAACAGGATGAAATTTCATCAAAGTTGCTTTCTCCTCCATCTCAGCCAAAGGCAGCCACAGTTCCAAAGACGGTCCTAAAGTCACCAGGTGGAGTTGATTTCAATCAACCTTTCAGATTGCAAACAGCACCAACAATCACTATCGAAAGTCCAGCAGGAGGATCCTCCACCCCTGCAAACACTACAGATTTGAACAGCTCTCCATTTTACTCATCTTCTTCATCCTCTTCTTCTTCAGCATCTTTGGATTCGCTTCATTCCTTTTCAAAACAAAAGACAAACGATACGGCCTGTTCAACAATGGCCTTTGATAAGTTGAAAGATTTACCAGTCATCGAGGATCAAGGAAATACAATAGCATCAGAACAGGCCTCGACAAGACCAATAACAAGAGTGAGATCAATGTTGGACGATCTTCCAATTCCAGAAAAATCAACTTCAACCTCTTCCTCGTCTTCTCTGTCCGACAATAAGCTCTCAACATCTCCTTCCCCTTTTACAAAACAGAACGGGTTCAGTTTGATGCAGAAGAATGTGCAAGGAGACGGCCGTTTGAGTGATGGTGGGAAGTCAATACCAGGAATGATGCTACCAAATACAACTTCAACCTCTGCACATACAAACCCAAGCTCCATCATTGAACAGTACAACAGAAGACTATCGGTGAGAAGCAACAGTGGTGGGTCTACTGGCGTTGGAGGTAACAAGATTGGAATCGAAACTGTCATTGAAGAATCTCCTGCTTCCAACGGATTGAAGAATCAAAAGGTTGTTTCAAAGGATAAACCGCTTGCCAAGGGTACGGGTACCAATGTAGAGTCTTTGGCTGCTAGTGAAGGAGGAGGCTTCTTCAAAGGATTTTTGAAGAAGAAGAAGAAATAATGAACCCCAGAAATAATGAGCTTTTTTTCTTGTCTTTTAACGAATCACAAAAAATGTCTGGGCATATTACTATTACTACCATTATTATGACTTTTCTAACGGGTTTTTTTTGCATATACATGCTTACTTGATAACACATTTGCACTTTTTTTATTTTCGTTTTGGAATTTGTTTTTGAAGTTTTTTTAAAAACTTTATTTATTTCGCGTCTTACGAATATCTTATTAATAATGATCATATTTTGCAACTATTTTTTCAGAATAAAACTAGTGGTTGCTTGGATACTTGTACTCTCCACCACTCAACTCCAAAAAGTTTTCCTTGATGGATCTAGGAGACACAAACCTGTACAACAAACCAGCAGAACCAGCCTTATCGTTAGTACCGGACATTCTGGAACCTCCGAATGCCTGTTGACCAACAACAGCACCGGTTGATTTGTCATTGATGTAGAAGTTACCAGCGGCATACCTCAATTCTTCTTCGACCTTTCTAATGAAGCTTCTATCCCTGGCAAACACAGAACCTGTCAAACCATACTTTGTCGTGGAATCGATCAGTTTCAAAACTTGATCAACGTTTGAAGATTCGTAAACGTAAATGGTCAATAGAGGACCAAAGAATTCGGTCGACATGAATTTGTGCTTTGGATTAGAAGTGGCAACAATGGTTGGCTCGATGAAATAACCTTCGTCCTTTGAATGTAAACCTCCAGATAGTAAGGTCAATTCAGGATCGGACTCAATGGATTCAATGGCAGAACTAATCTTGTCGTAGGATTGCTCGTGAATGACAGGACCCATAAACTCATGCAAACCATCGGTTGCAGAGGTGTTTGTTGGAACAATCTCTTTGGCCTTTTCAACCAAAAACTTGGCAAACTCAGGCCAAATCTCAGAATCAACATAAACCCTCGAAGTAGCCGAACACTTTTGACCTTGGTATTCAAATGCACCTCTCAAGGTTGACAAGGCTGAATGTTGCACCTCGGCAGACTTGTCAACAATATGGAAGTTCTTACCACCAGTCTCACCAACAACACGTGGGAAGTCCCTATACTTACCCAGCGCTGTGTTTTGTGCAATGTTGGACCACAACTTTGAAAACACCTGTGTAGAACCGGTGAAATGTAAAGCGTTGAATTTTGGATCTTCAAGAACAACCTTTGTCACCATTTCAGCGTCACCAGGAACAAAGTTGATGACACCGTCTGGTAAGCCAGCCTCTCTCAAGATTTCCATGAGGATGTAGTTCGATAACACTGCCGAGGCAGAAGGTTTCCAAACAACAGTGTTACCCATCAATGCTGGTGCACCCACCAAGTTACCTGCAATTGCTGTAAAATTGAAGGGCGTCACGGCATACACAAAACCTTCCAAAGGTCTGTACTCGGATCTGTTCCAAACACCAACGGTGGATTCAGGAGGTTGAGTCTTGTATATCTGTTCGGCGAATTTGATGTTGAATCTAAAGAAATCGATCAACTCGGCAACAGAATCAATCTCAGCCTGATAAACGTTCTTACCTTGACCCAACATTGTTGCTGCTAGCATCTTGTACCTATACTTTGTTGAGATTAGATCGGAAGCCTTCAAGAAGATGGCTGCACGATCAGCAAAGGACATGTTCATCCATTTTTGCTTTGCATCAGTGGCTGACTTGATGGCTCTTTCAACGTCCTCCTTTGTTGCTTGTGCATACGTTGCCAAAGGTTGAAACTTGTTACCTGGGTTTGTCTGTATCTTTGTTATTCTCGAAGAAGCGGGAACAATCTCGGAACCAATCAATAGTGGAATCTCCATCGGAGAGTCCGTCAGCTGGAAGATCTCATTCTTGAGAAGATCCCAATCTAACTGATCATTTTTGGAAAATGGTTTGATAGGTTCGTTGGTGATATGCTTTGGAGGGGTGAAGAATGCAAGTTGAGCGTTTGATCTCTTTTGATGGGCCGTGATGTTGGAACTTTTCAGATTGAAACGAGCTGCTGGCGTAACTGAAGCCTTGATCAGAGTTGAAGCAAGTGAAAGCCTTGAAGCTGGGTGCAATGTTCTTCTTGATAGCATAGTGTGGTACTGTTTTGCGAGTGAATAATCTGGGACAAGAGAAAGAAAGCACCTTAGAATGTAAGATCAGAACGTTCTGAAA
This sequence comes from Ogataea rishiriensis, assembly GCA_030569615.1. Classification (NCBI taxonomy): domain Eukaryota; kingdom Fungi; phylum Ascomycota; class Pichiomycetes; order Pichiales; family Pichiaceae; genus Ogataea; species Ogataea rishiriensis. The sequence continues at coordinate 15,092 of JAJMLH010000055.1, read as the reverse complement.
AATATGTAGGCTACTTAAACTAACATCTAAACTTCAATTCTTCCCTCTTTCTGTTTTTCTTCTTGTGTCTTCATTCCAAGTTTTTAGCTTTGTTCTTTGGAATGACTCTTGTCTGTTCCTAAAGTACGTTGATGCTTTTCAATCGAATGGAAAGACGTTCCCGTGGGAAGTGGTGCAACGCCAACTCTGCAGGGCGCAACTGCAAGCGACGTCAGCGGAAAGGAAGGTAAAGCGCTGGGGAAACTCCAAGCGAGACTGGCGGTTCATATTCTGCACAGCCGTAGTTGTAGCTATGGAATTCAACAGACGTCGATCGACGCTTGAAGTTTGAGATATCGACGCTTGTTTCCAGTTACCCCACACGAAATTTCAATTTTCACATGTTGAAAGACAAAACGTTGTATAAATAGAGGAGAATTATCAGCTTTGCTCTTCTTAAAAAACAATCATACAATTTGACTTGCAACTATGGACGGACAAAAAGTTTTTATTGAGCATTCAAGAACTAAAAAACATGTCATCTCAAAGAAGTGAAGGTAACATGGATGGTGATGATGGTGTCCTCCATGAAATCAAAGGCAAGATATTCATCATCAAACTCAATTCACCCAAATCGTTGAACTCTTTAACCATTCCACAATTCTCACGACTAGCAGAATTGCTAATCGAAGCAGATTCTCATTCAACGACTTTGGTGACTTTGATTGTATCCACGGGAAAGTTCTTTTCATCAGGTGCAAACATCAAATCCATCACCAAATTAAAGGACAAGACTACACAGTACTATCTATCCCAAATCACAGCGAAGAACATGTATTTGGTGAATCTCTTCACGACGCACAAAAAGATCCTTGCGGTTGGTTTGAACGGTCCCGTCTTAGGTTTGACGGCATCTTTGGTGTGTCTATGTGACTTGATATATAGTATCAACGATAAGGATGTCTATTTTAGCTTTCCCTTTAGCAACATTGGTTTGATCAATGAGTGCGGAATCAGTGAATCTTTAGTGAGAAGATGTGGGTTGAGCTTATCTTTGGAACACATACTCTTTGCTAAACCGTTGAGTATAAAACGGTTGTTCGATGTTGGATTGGTCAATGAGATATGTAACTTTGAAACTGGTAGTCACGAAAAGTTCAACGCTTGGCTCGTTGATCATTTAGAAGATGAATTGGAAGGATTGGACGGCGAGACGTGCTTACAGAACAAGAAATTGATCAAACAAGGGTTTAACGAAGGAGTTCAAGGTAAAACATTGGAAGAAAGTATGATGGGCTTGAAATGTTGGGTTGATAACAAACCTCAGGATGCATTTTCCGAAATCATCAGAGGAGTCAGAAAGCACAAGATGTGACAGTTTTTTATATGATAAATTGTATCGTTTTTTTTCATTCAATTATACATAGCTCATTTGCAGAATTCTTTAAAAAAGATTACTCACAATACCTTAGTTGCTATTTCCTACCTGGATTTAACCCCTGAACATTCTCATCCCAATCAGCCTCAAACTCTCGACTTTCCTGATCGCTAACCTCGTGAATCTGGTTTAACTCTGGCCTTATGTCGGTACCATTTCCCACGCTATCATCTCCCATCGATGCCAAATCTGCAATTTTCGACGTCAAGTTATAACCACCCAAAATTGCAATTGCCATCAGCAAGATGGCCAAGATACCCGATCTTGTTAGTTGCCATCTAAAAAATTCAATATCTGACCTAAAACCTGAGGTCAACTCTGAGATGATCTTGTTATTCAAATCCTGATTCTTCAGGTTGAGTTGCTTTTGGTGTAGATTATTTTCATGCTTGAAATGATCCATCATCATTGTGATTGAGTTGTCGTTAAGTTGAACCTTAGATCCTGTTTCATCCTGAAGTGAATTAAACACTCTCTTCAAAATGATTGAAGAATTGGTTAGATCGGATATTGCCATCTGTCTCGAGTTTGAAATTTCCACTAACAATTCGCTATGTGCTGCTTCGAAAAGGTACTGTTCGTTTTCGAGATCTATCTTTGGAACAAATCTCTTTTTCAGCCAGTTGAGTCTCTGTTGCAGGTTGGAATGAATCAAAAGCATGATCAACTCAGACTGTTCGTCGGTCAATTTGACTTCTTTCAGTTCGTTATAGATCATATTCGTGTCAAGAAACGATTCAATCTTGATGTTCTGTTCTTCTTCGGAAACTGTTGAAGAAACCACGGGACTTTGGAACACCTCAAGATAGTCTGTACTATCCTCTGGACTTGTCATTCTTTTTTCGTGGATATCCATTGAGAAGTTTTGATCATCGTTAATTTCGTTTATGATGTCTACAATGTTTGATCCTGCAGTGGATCCTGTCAAGTTTTCATCATAGTTAGAGGTAGGGCTGTTTGAGTTTGAGTTGGCAGGTGATAGAGAAGATGGCGAAGAAGATGCTGTTGATGAGCCTGAGCTGTCGTCAACAGTTGGTTCGTTGTGGAAGTAGTAGTTCTTCTGTATTATTGGGGATGTTGCTATATACCTCCTTGCTCCATAGTTGACAAAAAACGACGGTATTCTCTTGGAACGAAATGAGGATTCAAGGCCAGCGATGATGGATCCAATATCGTTGTACGACGACGATGATGATGATGGCAGATGGCAACGATGCTGCGATGCCTTGACACGATGGGATGTAGGATGTGTCCTTTTCAGATGCGTGCAAACGGCTCGAAACATTCACTAAAATCTGATTCTGTTTGTGCCTAGTATTCTTCTAGCCTCTCGATCTCCTGTTATCTTGGAAGTCAAGGCTTGTCTGGTGAAACCTTAATACTACTCATAATCTTCGTCTTCATCTTCTTCTTCAATTCAGATCTCGTGTTGACAGACCTGTTCTCTCAATGGTGCAAAGGTGTAAAATTAAAAAATACTAGTTTCTGAGCCTTTGAGCCACTTGGCCAAAAAACAACAGTTGAGCCGCACATTCTTATTAAATTCGGCGGTCCGATAAGCTCCCGCCGCTCAAAACGGAGATATAAATCTATATAAATGAGAGACAATTCTATCATCAGATTTTTCACTATTTTTCTCTCACTTTCAGCTGTCAAGAGAGCAAGTGAAGGTTCTCAGATACAAGATAGACCATGACAATAAACACTCCTAAAGCTAAAAGATTGGCAGTTGCAGTGGTTGCTTGTGATAGGTGCAAGTCGAGGAAGCAGAAGTGCAACGGGAACTTTGAAGACAAGCAGAGATGCTCGAACTGTCTCAAAGCAGGAACTCCATGTCAATATAGCGAAAGAAGAAATCCTAATTACATCAACCTACTACACAAAAAGATTGATTTTCTTCAAGCAAGCTTGGAAGCGCTGCAAGGACAGCTTCAAACAGAACAAACAGCTGGCAAGACCGAAAGAGTCGTTGTCTCTCAGAACGACGACGAAACAATATGCAACTCTTTAACAAAATGTGCCGCCTATATACCTCTACAGAATGAGATGGAACCACTCTATGTCGGTTCGTTTGGTTTGAATGTTGCATCTTTGGTTCAAACACATTTGATAAATGACTTGAATGAATTGACGGGCGAACCTAATTCGTCCAAATCATCTGGACTCATGGATTCAAAATATAATTCCCAGCAGACTGAAACAGGAGATTCGAGCAATTTCACCGAGAGCAGGAGTGGTTCATCAAATTTCTCAAGCACTGCTTTCTATAATATCATCGTGAAAGAAGCATTCACAAGATCATGCTTGGACTTCTATTTCAACATCATCCATTCGAGGTACCCTTTTCTTCAAAGACAATATCTGGAAAAGCTTCACGATCATAGAGAGGATATACTTCTCAGAGATGACTCCTCAGCTTTGAACTTGGATGACTCCCAGCATACAATGGCCAAGTTTGTCTTGATAATGGTATATGCCATTGGTTCCAGACTATCTTCCTCAAAGGATGTTGAAACCAATGAGGTGGATGCAAAGGATCGTTATCATCTTGTCTTGTACACACATGCTTTGAGACTTGACCTAACCACAGTTTTTCAAAGGAAAAATCTAACCAACATTCAAGCAATCTTGCTGATTGTGGTTTATCAGTTGAGATACCCAAATGGACCTGTGATTTGGGATATGATTGGTTCAGCCTTGAAACTTTGTATCAATTTTGGTCTACATAGAGAGGATTTAGATTTGTTGCATGAAAATCCACACAGTTACCTACAAAGATCCCACATTTTTTGGTCCACCTACTCTTTGGAAAGAACAATATCGACAAGTTTTGGAAGACCATTCTCACTTGATGACAGAGATATCGATGCTAAACTACCCGTAGATGTGGACGAAAGTATCACAGATTCAGCGGTGATACTCAAGGCCTATTATCAGATGAAAAGTGAAATTCCAAAAAAGGACACCAATACAGCTGCAACAACGAGCAATTTGAGCAAAAGTGGGACAAAGAAAGTGACTTCTCTTACAATGGCAATCCACCATTTCAAACTGAAGAGAATTGAGAGCGAGATACATAGCACAATCTACAGGGTCGATATTGGTTTCGATTTTGTTCCAAGGATGGAAATTGAAAAGTTGATATTGAGCATGAAATCTTGCATCGCAAGCATCCCCTCAACGTTATCAGGATATGAACATGTTTATTATCTGTATCTATTCAACAAGCTCGTTAGATGCCTTATTCAGCCCTTCATCAACAAACTAGACTCTAATGACCCATTGTTCATCGAATGTATGAATAGTTCGGTAACGATCTGTCAGCTCAGTAAGAATATACATCAGAATTTCAAGCGTCGTTTGTCCTTTGTAGGGCTACAAACTCTCTTTTTGAGTGGGGTTACTATTATATATGGCTTGCTATCCAAAAAGATTGATTGGAACTATGAGACAGGTGAAGCTTTGAGATGCTGCAGTAGCGTCCTTTTCATGGTTTCTGAAAGAGCTCCGAGCTGCTGTAAATTCAGAGATACCTTTGAACGTTTGCTCGAAATGGTGCACAAACGTAGGAGTTTTGGTATGGGCAGAGAAGAAGAAAATGATGATTTAGCGTCCACCAACGAGGATATGAACACACCAGCTCTTGGGATGAATGCTTCGGTTTACACCAACAATAATGAATGCTCCGGCCACCTTTCACCACAATCTTTGGAGGATCTTCCCACCCATCCCATCTCATCTGACTTGTTTGGACAAAATGAGTTGAGGTATACTTTTCAGGAACGGACCAGGGAAAATATGGATTTGTTCAATAGAATAACAAATCAGAATGATAACGACTCTTTGAATGAGTTTGAAGGTATGTTTGACTTTTCAAATCTGGATGAGCTGGGTTCTAACAAGATTGACCTCATCGTTAAAAAGATTTCCAGTCATGAAAATGCAGATAACAGCTACTGGGGCTTTGATTTCCCGTGATTACTGGGTTTTGGGATCAAGCTTTATAAGGTTTTTGTAGCACTCATAAATAAAGTCGAATAAAGTTTCGGGTGTTTGTTCCCCAACGCTTCCCACCACAGTCAAATAACCTAAAGAAAGACGGTAGCAATAAAACATGACTGAAGCCAGCCTGAGACAAGCAGATGCAACGGAATGTGACAGTAGTTACAGTTTTCTATATAGTTGTTTCACTTTGATTTCATTAATTATTCTGTGATACAGGCTTGGCCAAAGAGAAAAGGAATAGACGAAAAAGAATTAGAGGAGAAAAAGGAGCCTTTATCGTCAACCCGAAGAAAAACAGTAATCCAAATCATGGCAAAGGATAAAGTGTGAATCGAAGAATGTCGCAGAAATGAAAAATTAAGTGCCTGCTTATTCAGTCTTGTTTCCCTTCCATGATTCCCCCACTTCGATGACATCCACACTGCTAGAATCTTCGCTTTGGCGGGTCTCTCCTGTGATATCCTCAAGGCACTCTGAGCCAAGGAACCCATCCGTCTTGACGTACTCTTCAAATGGAACGGATTTGATATCTTCTCCGTGTGGCAACACTGGAGAAACAGGGATGAAAACGTTCAAAGCCCAGTAAGCCAGGAAAGCACTGGTGAAAGACAACAAGAATCCTAGAGAGTACATATGGACAGAGGCTTTGCCAACACTACCAGGACTAATGGAATTAGCAACACCGTGGATGGTCAATCCAACACCAACACACCAGGCAATCATTGCTCTGAAGTTGACCCCATACCTGTTGCCGTACCAATATATACTATCCTTGTCGGAACTGTAAAATGAAGGGATATGGTAGTTTCCCTTTCTCAAAATGAAATAATCATAGATCATGACGGCAGCAATTGGGCATAACATGGTAGAGTAACTTCCCAAGAAAGCCATAAATTTGGCACCACTTGAAATCATCTTCCATGGGAAAAACAACGGAGCAACCAACCAACAGAGCACCTGGCCTCTCACAATGGTTATGTATCTTGGGAACATACCTGTAAGATCTGCACCTACAGGTAGACAGTTAGTACCAGTATTAACCACCACCAATGCAAAGATCATACTGACAGTAACAAAAAACATGGCTGTACGCATGGCTGCCGTCCATTGGTAGTCAAGCAAAGCATTGTAAAGGTCCCATTGGTTCCAAAAAGTTTCTCCCAAGAACTCAGTTGCTGCAGACGTTGTACCACAACCAAGGAAAGTAATAATCACCTTTGAAAACAAAACAGCAAAGGATTGAATCCAGGCTGCATCTCTTGGTCTCTTGGCATATCTAACAACATCACCAGCATTGATCAAAATGGGACATAAGGCACCCATGATAGAGTTGGTACCAGAAACAATACCCCAGCCTAGATCGCTACCATAAACTCTGTTGACAGTGAAGCTTTCTGGTGATCCCATACCGCCTGCCTTTCTCACACAGTAACCAAAGACACCAAACAATGCTGTGGTAGTAGTGATCATCTTGACGGTATACAAGTGTCTCTGTATGGTAGGGTGCATGAACATCATTGGTAGTTGGATGATCCAAACAATGAAGAAAGCTAGGAGTGATTGGGAGTCAATTTGAGAAGATAGAGGAAGGGTGTTTGCAATATCAGTCCACTTGTGACCAAAGATACACCTCATCAACACACTCATCAACCTACCAGCAAAATAAGTTTGAACCGAAAAGTAAATCGAGGCAACGGAGACTCTGACAAAGATGAAGAAGTACGACCCGTACATACCAGAACTGGCACGAACAATTGCTGGATAACCCATGTGATAGGTAGATGGTCCTCTGGAGTTCAAAACCAAAATGATGGAAAGGAAGAGACTTCCAACAGCTGCACAAATGAGACCGTGCCACCAGAGAAGACCCATACTGACCAAAGTGGAACCAATAGTGTAAGATGATGGCGTCAATGAGGTGGTGAAGTAAAAGAATAAATAGTTTTCAGTTCTCCATGTTCTTTTAGCAGGGGATGTTGGCAAGAGATCCTTGTTGTACCAAGCATGTTGTGCATCGTTGGCGATACCGTCGACTTTCAAACGATCTAAAAAGCCCATGGCTTAGTCTGTGATAGATTGATTTATTGCTTGATTGACTTTACCTTGAGCAGATGACTCCAAAATGACTCATATAGTACCACTCGAAATGATCTGCGAAAATTGGACAGAGAAATAGGAACAAGGCGAATGCGTTTATATATTGCAAAAGGAAACATTTCTCACTCCTATCATTTGAAAAAGATTGGATGATAAAAAGTAAACATATCGTTAAACAATTTGTCCTGATAACATTCTCTGCCTGTCGATAGATGCCCACCAAGCTTTATCTCTGACAAAATGACAGAATAAGTCAATTGAACCCTGATACGGCGCTTATCAGCGTGAAACCGACTAATTATGAAGACGTGTCGAGGACGTTGTAAAAAAGATTTCAACGTTTTGCATTGTTGATATGTTTGCGAGGCGTAGCGGCGCGATTTGGTATCGGAGAAGCTCCGATATGGTTATGATGCAATCCGACTTTTTGAGATCGCAAGTGGCGACGGAGGCCTCCCGATCGGTCTTTTGACACCTCAATTGCGGCATCTCGATTATATGTTTGGTAAGGTAAAAGTGGATAAGCAGATGAAAGCACAAGACAAGCTCTGACTTCTTGCTTTTGCAAATTGTGAGACGAGATGTCGGGCTTTCAACAGCATGCGAGCTTAGCAAAGCCGATTCCTCACAATAGATAAGGAAGAATATTGAATACTGTTCCGAGCACTTTGAAGAAAACAGTGAGAAAACCGAAAGACATTTTGAATGGCATCATCTTCAATGGGATCATGGCTATTCCATTTTGATCTGTTCAAACAGTTCTTGGAATTTATGAACATATAGATGGAAAGTTCTCACATAACAGAGCTGCCATGCAATTTTTAGATCTCCTGTTTTTTCTTTGCAACTTTGTGCTTTCAAGGAAGCCATTACTCAAACATCTCTTTTAAAAAAAGAACCTTTATTTCGTTATTGGGTCAAGACCATCAAATTTGTTCTCAGATTCGGGCGTTCAGATCAAACATGGCTATGAGTGAGTCGTCATCATCTGAGAAGGAGTTGAACTCCGGAACAACAGTGGAAATCAACGAAATTGAAGCTCTGGCAGACTCCCACGACAACATTCTTCCCAAGAAAAAGCTCATCATAGTTTTTTTGGGGATGGCAATTGCCCTCCTACTTTCATTTGTTGACCAAACGGGTGTAACCATAGCTCTACCGTACATCTCCGATGATCTCAATGCTGAAAGCACCATCTTTTGGGCAGGAACCTCCTCGTTGATCAGTACCACCGTCTTCATGGTCCTATTTGGTAGATTCAGTGACATCTTTTCAAGAAAGTATACATTGATAGCCTGCATGTTGATATTGGCTGCTTTCGATCTGGCCTGTGGGTTTGCACAAACGCCTTACCAGCTGTTCATCTTCAGAGGCTTTTGCGGTATAGGAAATGGAGGCATAACCTCCTTGACGATGGTGATTGTATCAGATGTTGTTAGCCTGGAAGACAGGGGAAAATATCAAGGTATACTTGGTGCTTGTGTTGGACTCGGAAATGCAATTGGTCCTTTCCTTGCTTCTGCATTTATTTCCAAATCCTCATGGAGAAACTTCTACTATATGTTGTGTCCAATCATTGTTCTAGCGAGTGCCGTAGTGCTTTGGTTAGTGCCATACACTAAACCTAACTATTCCACCAAGGAAAAGCTGAAGAAGATTGATTGGTTTGGATTTTTGTTTAGTTCGATCGGTATCATCTTCCTACTAATCCCTATCAGTGGAGGGAACTCCACTTACAAATGGGATAGCCCCTTCTCAATTTCAATGTTAGCCATTGGTGGTTGCTCGATGATCATATTTCTCTTGCTCGAATGGAAAGTTGCAAGATTTCCAATGATCCCATTACATCTTTTTGCATTGAATCATTCATTGACAGTTCTTTTGTTACAAAATTTCTTTTTTGGAATGTGCTACTACAGCAGCTTATACTACTATCCATACTACTTTGAAATAGTCAGAGAGGAGTCTTCAGTCAAGACGTCTGTGTTTTTACTATGCATGGTCATACCCCAATCCTTAACGTCTGTGCTGACGGGACAGATTATTTCCAGAACCAAGAGATGCATTTATGTGATCTGGTTTGGATACTTCATGTGGGTGCTTGGTGTTTGCTTGCTGAATTTGTGGTCCAGCGATAATAACACTGGGATCAATATTATCACTCTCATTTTGAACGGGGCAGGTATCGGGGCTACATTCCAGCCAACTTTAGTCTCGGCACAATCGCATTCTTACAAAAGAGATCGTGCAACAGTTATCTCAACAAGAAATGTCTTAAGATCATTTGGTGGAGCAATCGGGCTAACCATATCGGCCGCTATTATTTCCAACATATTTATCAACCACTTGAACTCAAATGGATTGCAATACTTTACCGCCGAGGAGATAGTTGAATTGAAGAAGCAAATATACTCCTCTATTAACTTCTCCAAGTATTCTTTGGAACAAAGTCAGTACCTGAAGTCGCTTTATATGAAATGCTTAAGCTCCACATTTTATTTTTGGATTGCGTCCATGGCTATCTGTCTGGTATCTTCAGTGGTGATCAAAGACCATGGGTTGGAACCAATAGGATGAAAGGTGACTCATTTTCAAGATCTTATCGGTATGTTTTTTCATCCGTTTATATATCACTTTAGTACCACATTAGAACCTATTTCTGTATCACTTGCATTTGCCAGTAACACTTTGCTGAAACTTCGCGGCACAGCGTTTAATGTAACTCCCAAGCAAATTTCGAGAATCTTCAGCTACTATGATATTGCCAACTTCTGGTTAGTTTTACAACAAGCCAATCAACTGGGATAGGAAAGCTATAGTCCAACTTAGTGTTTTCAAACGTCATATATATGATTATTATATAGCTCTCAAAATGCCAACGATCCAAAATTTCCAAACAGCAAACATCAAGACAGTGCTACATCGATTTCCAGTCAAATGCTTGCTCCCACGCATATGCGAACTTATAAACGGTTGATTCATCAAACCATTTTCCGACAATTTGTAAAGAGACTGGGACTCTTGTATCGGTGTTAGCCAGTGGACCTTCTAAGAGAGGCAACATGCCACATGGCAAAGCTAATGCTGGATGACCGCTTTGATCAAAAGGAGCAGTGTTGGAACTCAAACCAACCTGCTTCCCCATTAGCCCAAGTGGAGTGGTTTCATTTGATAGATCTGGATGCGAGGAAGCAACATATGGCACAGTTGGAAGAAGAATGACATCGTAGTCTTCTAGAACTTTGTTGTAACCATCTTTCAGCTTACGCGATAAGTTAACACACTTTCCGTACAGCAGAGGAAAGTTTTCAACAGCATATGCGCCATTGTAGTAGATGTTTTTTGTTGATGGGTAAGCCGAGTCCCATCTTTCCTGATCATGAAGTGCGTCAGCAAACTTTTCAGCAAGGTCGTTCATGACCACACCTCTCCTTCCTATTTGACATCCAACCTTTGACAAGTAACCTCCGACCTTAGAAATACCTGTCCAAATCAAAGGCCCTTTGGAATGAAGAGGGATGCTAACCTCATCAACAGTGGCACCAAGAGTTTCAAACTTCATAGCAGCTTTCATGCATGTCTCTCTTACTCTAGGATCAAGCGCCTTGTTTTCAAAGCCTTCCTTCAATATGGCAACTTTAAGACCTTTCAAACTATAGGTTCCGGTGATATCATCGTAGTACGTTCCACCAACAAAGTTGAATCCTCTATCGTCCATGTTATCTGTTCCTGCAATTGCCTGAAGACCCTTAGCATTAGTTAGAACATCGTTTGTGATCACACCCAAGTGATCATTCGTAGCTTCGTTACTTCCACAGCCTGTATATGGAATAAGACCAAAGGTTGGCTTTATTCCAACGCAACCAGACCAAGCTGCAGGTATTCTAACGGATCCACCTTGATCAGCACCAATACCGACATCAATTGATTCTTCAGGGTCGGCCACTAATGCTGCACTACCAGAAGAAGATCCACCGGTGGAATAACCCATGGCATAAGGATTCTGAACGGGTCCGGTAGGGGCGGAATGAGATGTTGCAGAGTGACAAAGATTCTCACAGACAGCTTTACCTCGAAAAATGGCTCCTGATTCCAGTAGTCTTGTGACAACAACAGCATCTATAGTTGGAGTATAGCTCTGAACAAAATCAGTACCCATGAGCATTGGAACTCCTGCAACGGCAATATTATCCTTGACAACAAAGTTCAAACCTTCTAACAAGCGATCGGCAGTTGGTGGAACGGAATCTTTGATTTCAGCTTTGTAACCCCAGGCTCCAAGCCTGTTTTGGCCTGGCTCTGGAAAATGAACGTTGGATCTTGGAAATCTTTCAAGATCAACCACTGGAAGGTAATCTTCCATTGCCATAATCTCCTCGCAACAGTCATGGAAAACAGCCAGCAAAGTCTTGTACTGTTCTAAGTCAACAACTGTGTTTTCTTTAACTCCAAACTCGTTGCCTATTGAAACGACTGTATCGGTAGTCACCGGGTTGCCTTTTTTTGCTTCAAACGTAAAGACAGACATCTTTTTCTTCCGTATATGTTGGGCGAGAGAAAGTGGTGAAGTTCCTTGAGTAGCTCCTATTTGCTGATCTATCTTCAAACAAAAAAGAAGGTGTAGAGTAAAGTGAATTCTAGTAGCCTCTGGTTGAATACACCCTGATGAAGTAACCACTTTAGTTTGTAACCATGGAAAGTGAAGTAAGCATTATTTATAAAGTCAAAATGCACAAGACCATCACCTTCTTGAACCTTTGAAGTATTAAACCCGTTGAAAACTATTCATCCTCATCTTTGAAAACAGACACCTATTGACGGAGAGTCTCCGATCGTGATGCTTCAGTTTCTCGGAAGAGTACTGCATGGCAATCTAATTGAACGCGGACATTCGTGCGTGCACGGGGTCGGGGATGTCTCCGGTAGGCGTTTGACCGAGAAAAACAGCGCGCTATTGATGGACTGCTACCGATAAGGAACCGTTACACAGAGCGGACATTGACCGACTGAGAATACGCAAGCGGAGATACGAATGTTTGTAGTAATCTTATCGCGCCTCAGACCTCGGAGAGCCTCCGATATGATGGACAAGAGTCCCCGAGGTGAACCCATATCAAACTACAGCGTTGAAGTCTTTTGAATCCGTCTGGCAAGAAAATATATAAGCTGAACTAGGGGCAGCGAGTTCTTCTTCTGTTTTAGTACTCTCCGTCGGTTTTGATGTCTCTATAATCTTTCAACTTTTCATCAACAAACAACAAGGTTGTCCTTGTCTTCCAAAGATTAGAAGAAACTTCAACAACAACAAATCACACCAAAAATGGACACACTTGACTTTGTTCCAGGCCCTTTGCCAGACTACGAACTTCCAAGAGACTTCGTTGGTTATGGTGAACACCCAATTGACCCTGAATGGCCTAACAATTCCAGAATTGCCGTCTCATTCATCTTGAACTATGAAGAAGGCTCTGAACATAACATCTTGAACGGCGATGAAAAGTCTGAAGCTTACATTTGGGAAAAAGGAGGAGCGACAACGGAACTTCTTAACGGCAGACACTTGATGAGTGAAAGTGAGTTTGAATACGGTTCCAGAGCAGGAAGTTGGAGACTGTTGAGATTGTTTAAAGAGTTCAACTACCCTATCACTCTTTATGCCGTTGCTCAAGCATTTGCCAAGAATCCTGAGTTTGCAAGAGCTTGTACTAGGGATGGCCACGAGATTGCCAATCATGGACTACGCTGGCTGCATTGGGGAGGAGAGACCGATGAAGTCCAGGTGGAAATGATCAAGAAAGCAGTTCTTCTTTTGAAAGAGACCTCAGGCGAAGCCCCTGTTGGCGCCTACATTGGCAGAGGTAACATCAAGACACCTTCACTGGTTAAAGAAGCACATGATCAGCTTGGACTACCATTACTATGGGAGTCTGATTGTTACTCTGATGACATACCATTTTGGGTTGATCTCCCACAGGAAAAGAATCTACCAGATGAGAAGAAGGAGGGTCTCTTGATGATCCCTTACGCTTATGTTACCAACGATTACAAGTTTGTTGCTTCGTCTCCTGGCCCAGGTTTTCCTGGTGCTATGATCTACGAAGATTATCTAAAACAGGAATTTGATCAGCTATACCGTGAAGGTGGAAGAATGATGAATATTCCAATGCACTCAAGAATCTTGGGTAAGCCAGGTAGAACCAATGCATTGAGAAACTTTTTGAAGTACATCAGCGAAAAGGAAGGTGTTTGGGTTTGTACCAGGCGTGATATTGCTAAGCACTTTAGAGAAAAATGCCCTTACGTTCCAGGTGAACTAGCTGTCAAGAAAGAAGCATCTCTATAGATAGAGGAGGCCTTGATTTTAGCGACGTTACCAAATGGTGTGATACAGTAAGTAGTATATAATTAGACAAATCATAGCTCTGAAACAAATCATATTTGAGTGTTCTTACTCGTACAAGAGATGGAGGTAGACATGTAATCTAGGATGACAACCAATGCTTTTTTTCTTTAGCGATCTGCTCTTCAGTGCTGGTTTACTACTGAGTATTTGTTACCGAACCTATATGTTATTCTGAATATTCTTGTCGCGCCCATAGTTAATATATTTTTGATCGCGATTTTTTGGTGGGCTGCATACTTAAGCGCGATCAAAAATTTTGTAGAAAGTTATCGCGGCCTACTGCGCCACGAATATTCTTGTCGCGCCCATAGTAAGCGCGATCAAAAATTTTGCAGAAAGTAATCGCGGCCTGCTGCGCCACGAATAATTTTTTTGGCCTGTCATCTTTGCTTGCCGCGCCACGGCAGCATTATGGCTTTCTTGCCATCAACTACAGCTATGTTACAGTCATTCTTTCCACTATGTTCATCAAAGTCGTCATTGCCATCACCTACAGCTACAAGGTTTGATACTAGCTCGATCAAAGTCATAGAGCAATAGAGCATATTTACTGGATGACCTGTGACGTCTTTCAATGGTTGGTTTAGCGGTATAGCAACCAGTAGACGTACTTGGGTCTCAAGTTGAGCTCGACAGCGTTAGCCAAAAATGAACCAAGATCGATTTACAACTGTACCAGGGCGAATCAACAAAATCTAACAACCTGGAGTATAAGAGTATACATATCAGATACTCTGTGTTTTCTTTTGAGTGTTGGTTTAACAGTATAGCAAGGAGGAGACGTCATTGCACCTCAACTTGGGATCGAAAGTGAGAACCTATATGTTATTCTGAATATTCTTGTGGCGACCATAGTTAATTTTTTTTTGATGGCGATTTTTTGGTGGGCTGCATACTTAAGCGCCATCAAAAATTCTGTAGAAAGTAATGGCGGCCTACTGCGCCACTAATATTTTTTTTGGCTGTCACCGTTGTTAGCTGCGCCACGGCAGCATTATGGCTTTCTTGCCATCAACAACAGCTATGTTACAGTCATTCTTTCCACTATGTTCATCAAAGTCGTCATTGCCACCAACTACAGGTTTGGTACTAGCTCGATCAAGGTCATAGAGTAATAGAGTATGTTTACTGGATGACCTGTGACGTTTTTCAGTGGTTGGTTTAGCGGTA
>JAJMLH010000054.1:0-63211 GCA_030569615.1 Ogataea rishiriensis | reverse complement strand
CTGTGTTTCAGGTTGTGAAAACTTTTCACAAACCCTCATCAACATGTACTAGATGATAGGATACTTACCCTTCTTCATAGCACAATGTTATAGAAATGTGTAGGGTAATGTCCCCCACACATTTCTCCACACCCAAAATATTTTGCACTGCCAACTATTTTGACACTGCCTAATATTTTGGCACAGCCACATTTCAACAGTTAGTCTATTAGTTAACAAAAGGAAGTATAAGATTCTGCAGATTTCAAGGATGTTCTACTAGTTCCAGAGAAAAACAAAAGGCTGGCAGATTGTAAGCAGGAGTTAAAATCAATGAGAACAAATTGTCTTTACGAAGAAGTGTTCAAGAATCAACTTCCGAAATCAGACAAGCTGATAAGAGGATTCAATTTCAAACAAGAAGATAATGGCCTTAAAAGTTTCAAAACTAGATTAGTCGCTAAAGGTTTCACTCAAAGATTGGGTGAGAACTATGTTGATAAGTTTGCTCCAGTCTCAAGTTTGGATACATTCAGGGTTATGATGAGTGTTGCTGTCAACAAAAACTCTGTGAATAGTCAAAAGGATGCCAATGCATCTCTCAATGGAAAAACTGACCATCCAGTTTACTTTGAAACTCCAAATGGTTGTGGTACTCTTAAGAACAAAGTGTGGAGATTGAAGAAAGGCATATATGGTTTGAAGCTATCTTCAAAACTATGGTATGAGACTGTGGCTAGACAACTAATAGCTAAGGTTTTAAAATGTCACTTATGGATCTGTACCAATGAATTGTTTCTGATCTGATAATTCATTTTGTATCTCTAAATCAATAAAAGTTTCAATATTAGGCAGTGCAAAATATTTTGGCTGTGGGGAATGTGTGGGGGGGTATTACATTTCTATAACACTGTGCTATGAGGAAGGGTAAGTATACTATCATCTAGTACATGTTGATGAGGGTTTGTGAAAAGTTTCACATCCAGGAACACAGTCACACTAAACTGGTAGTGACTAGTACTGACTAGTACTGACTGATATAAATATAGTTAAGTTTATATTGATACTGGTTCTCCCTCTATTATATCCTCTTCTTTCTGATTTGTATATTAGTTACTTTTTTTTTTTTTCATCAGAAATCTTTGTTCAGTTACTTCTCCATATAATTACTTAAACTTGTTTCTGTGATTGATTTCCAGGAAAGAGATCAGTGAGAGTTCCTCATTAAAACGAAAGGATTGAGCGTTTAAAACCTGAGATTGGTGCTCATGGTTATTTCCGTCACTTGTAGGTGGTACCGGAGGAAGTTAATATTGAAACTTATACTGATCGATTATTACTTACAGAATGAATTACCAAGTGAGAAAAAACTCACTTCTACACAGTCAGAAGACAAAACACATTGATGTGAGATATCATCATATCAGAGACTTAGTTAAGAAAAAAACAAGTTAGCTTGAATTATGTCAACACTAAGGTTAATAGCTGACATGCTCAAAAAGTTTCAGGACACAACTACATTCTAAACTTTGACGGGTTTGATGAAAGGTGGTAGTAGCTTATGAGGAAGAGTATGAAGATGCGCGTGTTCTGAAGATTTAAGGTTGACTGCATGGAGCAACTTTACAGTAAAAGTTCGGTTGATAGCACCTAACAGTACACAGAAATACTTGTCTAGAATAAGTATGATTACGCACCACTCAGACAGACACTGTTTACCTATGAAATTGTGACCGATGTCGTACCTGAGTGGCTTACTAGTTAAAATATTTCTCCTTGTGTGGACTAAAACAAAATATTTTCAAAACAAACTTGGGAATAAACGACCTTTTAAATATTGTTTGATTAGGAGTCTTGATTAGTAATGTACTCAGTCCTGAAGTTATTGCTTCTGATAAAAGTTTCTCGAAACGAGGGATTTTGTCCACCGGTGCACAATTTTCGCTACTACATTTTCTGTTTCGGTCGCAAGTCCTGGCATTCTTTGAAAGATTGTTCTGATTGTTTTCCATCTCATCACTTGCAGTCCCGAGTTTCGAAGACAAAACTCTTTCGTATAATGCCGAGTGTATGTGAAGCTTTCCACAACCATTTCCTTATCAACATCTCTTAATTTTCAGCTTAAAGTACTGAGGATGTTCACAACTTTCATAACATGGTTCATCGTATTTATTTTGTAAAGTTTGGTTTTCATTTTCATAATTGCCTGCTGTTTTCAGTTACATTTCTGCCAGGGTCTACTCAATCTGGCACATTGATCTGTACTAGATGTGACATTTCACTGGGTTTTTTGAAGTATTCCATTAATCAACCGATATTGTGTCTCCAATGGTCCCATGTAGTACATCATATAATGAATAGTTTCTAACTTGGTAAATCATTCTGTAAGTAATAATCAATCAGTTTAAGTAAGTTTCAATATTATAAGTAAGTAAATATATAAATCAGAAAGAAGAAAATATGATAGAAGGGAAGAAGATAAAAATATGGACTCGACTAAATTTATATCAGTCAGTTCTAGTCAGTACCAGTCAGTGTGACTGTGTTTCACGTTGTGAAAACTCTTCACAATTCCTCTCCAACATGTACTAAATGATACGATACTTACCCATCTTCATAGTTCAAGGTCACAGAAATGTGTAGGGTATTACCATGCACACATTTTTCCACAGCCACATTTCAACATCCCACTTACCACAAAAATCATTTGGAGTAAAGCTATTTTGACAGCCAAAAGTACTTAAAATCTAAGTTGATGAGTTCCAAAAAATTATTTTGCCTAAAATAGCAGGTTCTATGGGTAGGGTTGAGACGATTAGACTGATTGTGTTGATATGAACTAACCGACGTCATACCTGAGTGGCGTACTCTATTAGTCGATGAACACTAGTCCCTGTATATACAGTCCCAACAGGCTGCTATCAGCATATCTTGTAACTAATGCAGGCTACTTACAACAAACGCAGCCTGGCTGTCAGTTTTATGGGATGTCACGGCCTTTGATTTTTCCCTGTAACAAGTGTTCTTTTTTTAACTAGCACAGGCTACCCGTCACAATTACAAAACTATTGCCAGCTTATGTCAGAATTTGATACTACTGGAAATTAATACACTGGTTATGTGTCACATGGAGAAGCCAAAAGTTGTGACAGGTCAGTAAAAGTCTTGAAAGTAATCGACAGTTTTTTTTCTCATAAGAAATTTTTATTCAGTTACTTATCTATATAATTATACAAAATTGTTTCTGGGATTGATTTCCAGTCCAGGCCATTGTTCTTAAAACGAAAGAGATCAGTGAGAGTTTACTCACTTCTCATTAAAAAGAAAGGATAGAGCTTTTATATCTTGAGATTGGTGCTCGTGGTTATTCTTCGTCACCTGAATGTGGAGCCGGCAGAAGTGTTCGTCCAGGTTTATCATAATATTTCCTGTTTCAGATGCTAGTCCTGTCACTCATTTATAAAGTGATTTGACGGTTTGCACATAGACTTCCATAGGTGATATGTTTTTTGGGCATGCCATATCCATTATTGACATACCTATGTCCTTTTGGTAGAACTGATTGTTAATCAATTCCTAGTTGAGGAGGTGAAGCTTTTCCGTGTGATACGGTTGATGGCATCTGACCTGGTAATTCATTTTGTATCTTTTCATAAATCAGTAGAAATTTCAAAAATATAAATAGACAAAATATAAACCAGAAAGAAACTAAATAATAAGAGAAAGACAAAAAAATATGAACTCAACCGTCATTACATCAGTCAGTAGCAGTAAATACCAGACAGCGTGATTGTGTTTCAGGCTGTGAAAGCTTTTCACAAACCCTCAACAAAATGTACTAGATGATATGATACTTAGCCTTCATCATAGCACAATGGTACAGAAATGGATATTGTGCTGTTATCGTTGTGTGGTGCTGGTGTCATTCAGATTTTAGCAGTACCTTTGCTGTTTCTGAAGCTAATCCTGTCACTCTTTGTTAGTGTGTTCTGACTGGTTGGATATATACGTTTTGTTTTACTCACCTCTAGCGGTCCTAGCGGTCCTAGCTCTTTGTGGTTACGTGTTTCATTACTTTTTGGCTGGATGATTCTCCGTAAGCATTTCGTGGGAAAAACATGTGTCTTTTATTTGACCACCCTTCTTCTTTGCCGACATCGTGGGCCGGTTTCTTGGTGGAATTGCCTGCTAGTCAGCCCAGAGTATAACACTTCCATTTGAGGCGATTAAGTTTATCTGAGCTTACCCCGTGGTTTTCAATACACCTTCCATTCTTCTTCTGTTCTGAAAAGCTTGGTTTGCCAGTCTTTTCGTGGTTCTAAATATCGAGAAGTGCTACAATTGAGGCCACATTAGCCATTAGACAGTAGCATTGCGCCTTTATTGATGTCCTCGGATCAGTTCATTACACGTATATTTGAGCAAGTGGGTGACTTCTTGTTTTTCAAATGAAGCTGGCGTAGAAACTCAGTTTCATCGCCGAGAACATTTTTTACAACGTTGAAGACCATTCACGTCAAAAAATAGCTCTTGCACCTTTCCATTTGACCAGAGATCTTTATTTAGTCCTTTTTCCATCTATTATATTATCTGCTGAGGTTTTTCTAACTATTTCACGTAGTATTTAATCTTTTCTCTTATGCTAGATTTCCTACTAACAGTTGGTTTGAGCATATAACCTGCAAGGGATACTTTAAGTCACTTTGTCGGCATATAGACATACCTGGCATAACGTGTGCACCCCCCTGTTAGCTGGAGGACCTGCTATAACTGCGTACCGGGGTATGAAAGCCTGACAGAAAGAAACGGGACAAGAAGTAAATATTAATATATCCATGTTTATGCCAGAAAGTGAGACTACCTGCGGGTGGTTGTGAACGCTTTTCGCATACCCTCAACATCATGGATTTGATGGTCGAACTCTTACCCTTCTTCTTAGCACATGGCTGTAAAAATCCTGAGATAACACAGCTACAACTTTAGCACAGCCATGCATTTTTATACCGTGGGCTCAAGAATCTGTCATTGCGTGTTCGTGTCAGAAAATCAAAAAATCCTATTTATCAATTACGTAATAAATGAAGTAATATGATTACGTAGCTTATATGCACCCAATTGAGTATGGAGGAGGTTCACCAGAGCCTTATCGAAGAAAATAGAGCAAGGAATAAATCAATGCTTGGTTTGGAATCCTTGCTGATAGAAATCATCAGCTCATCTAACCGTTTCAAAAATCCTTAATTATATAGTTTAGTCTTGACAACGATTCCAGAATATTTTGGACGGTCGATTTTGCAACACCAACTATAGAGGGCATCAGCAGTTCCAATCTCAGCCAGGCATATCAAAATCAATATGATCAGAACGATAGTAAGGTTGTCAGAATCCAAAGGCTTGATCGATCCAGTAACTTCTTTCTTCAAGAGAAGAGGGACAGCGACCATTATAAAAGATCAGTCAATACCGCCAACGAGTAATAAAAAAGTCTCTCATGAAAACAACATACTGAACATCTTGGAGAAACCAGAATCGACAAATGCGGATGAAGAGTTAGAAGCCAAGGCTCGATCGCTAGAGTCGATGATTGATAACATTGAGTCTCATCATCGCCACTCCAGCAATCAGTTGTCCTATATTATGGATAATTTTGGGCTGATCACACCTTCTCAGTCTGACGCCAAAAGAAGGGCCTTTTTGGACGAACTAATGATCATGGATGCCAATAGGATAGGCCAATTGTTAAAGATATACAAAGATCAAGAGGGCTTGGTTGCCATTCTTTATCACTTGGTTTTCAGGAATGAACTGACCGTCAACTTGTTTGCAAAGGTAGTGATGAAGTTAGATTTAGAAAGGTTGATTGCTGTTGATCAGAAGCTGCACTCCAATCCAAGCATGGTTTTGCACCTTGTGGAGAATCCCAGCGTCAAGATTCGTACATACATCTCATTGGCTTCTCGTTATCGAATGATCAAATGTGACGTTTTGGCAAACCTAATAGTAGAAAAATTTCTCAGGAATAGCTGGCTACCTGCAATAAAGGAAGGTGTGTTAACTAACGGTTGCGATCTCAAAAATTTACTCAATCTTCTCAAAGGCTACGTGGATGCTGCATATATGGGAAACTATGTTTGCGAATCTGATTCTGCAAAGTTTGGATATGTATTTTGGGAACAAAATCCGTTGAGGGCTGATGTTAGACAATTTTTGGAAAATGCTGATATTTCGAACTTATCAAAGTACGAAAGGCTGATAGTCAAGTTTATCTCTAACCCTGTTGTTTCATCTCAGCAGCCACACTTGAAGCAGTTGAGTCGACTATCTTCTCAGTTGAAATTAATCACTTCCAAGAGTGTGGGTCACGATAGATTTATTGCCTCGATTGATCTGTTTATCAACAAATTGAGAGACGAGGTTGATGATGGTCCAGATAGTACTGAGTATTCAAAACTCGAAGATATTGGTATCTTGGAAAATGAGTTAAAGTCATTCAAGAATAGGACGAAACATCTCGAAAAAGGGTCACTTCTGAAAGCCTCTTCTCGAGAATCACACTCCAAGTTGGAAAAGTTGGAGGTTGAATTTTTCAGGCATTAGGAAAAGTTTACGAAACGCGCATATGGTTTTATATATACATCTATTTAACAATTTACATCTTGGGTTTGGCTAGCTATCCCCGGTAGTATTGTAACATCTTTGTCCGATGCGTGAAATGGTCGGATCTCAGAGCTCATGCCCAAACTACAACAAGACAGGTGATACAAAGAAGCAGGCTCGTTATCCCGAGTATAAGAGTAGCGAATTCATTAAGCTCCGGATGAGAATGGTACAGCATAAGTATAAAAATAGGAGGAAGGAGTTGCAGGGATATCCGAAAGGTCTGTTACCAGGACTTAAAAATCTGGAAACAAATAGCCAAACTCATCGTTGATTCCGGATATACCATAATCGTAGTTTTCTTCAGGGTATATTTCAAACTGCGAGCTATCACCAACCCCACTTGGAATGTTTGGTTCATAGGGCGTTTCAATGTTGCCTTGCAGTAGGTTTTCCCAAACAACCTCTTTGAACCACTCGTGCTGCTTGATATCGTTCACACCGTTCTGTAAATTCCCCAACCGATATGTGACGTCCTTAGTGATCAAACTGCTGAGTATGGAGACTGCATCATTCTGGAAAGATCCAGGGAATTTCAAGTCACATTTGGTAATATTCTCATAAGTTTTCATTGGCGATGGATCATAGAATGGAGTTGTACCTGCTAGCATCTCGTAAATCAAGATACCAAAGGACCACCAGTCAACTGCCTTGTTGTATGGTTGAACTGCAATCACTTCAGGTGCAATGTAATCGGGTGTACCGCATAATGTGTAAGTCTTTGTTTCGACTTCTTTTGCAAATCCGAAATCTGCCAACTTGATATGACCGGACCTTGCCAAAAGGATGTTTTCGGGCTTTAAATCTCTATAAATAATGTTCTTTGAATGAAGGTATTCCAATGCCAACAATACTTCCGCAGCGTAAAATTTTGCAACTTGATTAGGGAAAGTTTTGGATTTTCGTAGCAACGAGAAGAGTTCACCTCCTTCTATATAGTCCATGATCATGAAGATAGACTTACAGTCTTGGAACGTTCCCCACATTCTGGTGATAAAAGGGTGCTGTAGTACCGACAGTACTCTACGTTCATCGTTGGTATGCTCTATTTGTTTTGCTTTCACCACTTGTCTCTTTCTAAACACTTTCATTGCGTAGAAACGGCCGTTATGGACCGACCTTACCAAATGAACCCTACCAAACGACCCAGTTCCTAAGGTACGAACTAGTTGAAAATCCTTCAACGAGTACTTACCCTTTGTTACTTTTGATGGCAGTTTTGTGTTGAGAAGTTGTTGTTGGTGGTATGCACTAGGCTGTATCTTCTGGTTCTGCTGGTTCTGCTCTTGCTGGTGCAAATGGTGCAGCTGCTCTTGTTGTTGTTGTTGTTGTTGTTGTTGTTGTTGTTGTTCTTTCTGTTGTTGTTGTTGTTGTTGTTGGTGTAGCTGCTCTTGTTGTTGGTGTAGCTGCTCTTGTTGTTGTTGCTGCTGTCGTTGATGTTGTTGGTGTAGCTGCTCTTGTTGTTGTTGTAATAGCTGTAGCTGCAGCTGTAACTGTTGCTGCTCTTGCAACGATGGGTCATGACTGAGTTCAAGATCTTGGAGTGAAAGAGGATGGTTCTGCTGTTGAGCATCACCTATCGATTTATTGAAAGCCGAGTTTGTCGCATAAGACAAGGGGTCGGATGGAGATTCATGAGATGAGGAAGAAGGTAACATAGGCACCATCTGTTGTTGCTGATTCTCTACTGATTGTTGTTTTTGAGGCCCACAGGATTTGTTATAACTCTCCTGCTGTCTTTCATACTGCTCTTGGATGGTGAGGTACTTTCTTTGCAAAGGCACAACATCCGCCTGATAGTCGTTGGAATGTGAAACTTGACTACTCAAGTCTCCACTACTGGAGGTGAAGTTATTCTGGTGGCTGGACATGAGCAGGGAAAACTACCAAGTTCTCTTTTCTAATGAAGGGTGATCGTGAAAATAAGGTGTGTAAGGGAACGGTTCAAGGAGATTGACGTTTGGAAGAACACAAAGCTTTGTGGGAGGGGGCGTATGCTTGACAGCAATAAATATTATTGACTAAAAGCAAGACCTTGTTGGATACAAGTTGTACGGTGGAAGTGGAAGAGACAAGCGGAAGAGACAAAGGAGATGAAAGGGAAGGATGCTATCTATCTGTATCTACACAAGTTGTGTGTAATGTATGTTTATGCCTAGCTAACCAACTAACGACTCCCCAATAACTTGTACTAAAAGAAAGAGCTCCACGCTATGTCTATTGATTGTTTACTGCAACAATATGCAGTGTGCGTGCGTATCTCTCGCTCTCTCTGCCTAGCAAAAGTTTCAGGACTAAATAAAAGCACAGAAAAAGTGCTGAAAAATTTGTAGCCAAATAAAGACAATCGATTTCCACAGCCACGTTAGCGGACGGTTGGATGGCTCGGCCACGACCACCGGCACGGCCTCTGGACCAGCCACGCGCAGATCCACGGGGAGATCCACCGGGAAAGTCAACGGTTTTTCTCTTCCACCGTTACAAAGTTTCTTTTTCCTACCGGGCGGCAGGCACAGACGACGGAGTTTGTAGCTCTGGTGTAGCTCTGGTAGCTCTGAAAAGAGGTAGAAATTGGAGAATGCAACGCCCAATGAGGGCTACAGCAATAGTCTAGATGAATACCGAAAATGCTTCTCCCAGTTGCGTGATACATATCGAACGTTGAATTACCATTGTGTGAATGTTAGACCACAGAAGAGACTTCTCTTCGTCCGTTTTCGATCCTAATTCAACGATCAGAAAAACCCAAAAGCCACCTGATATCAAAACCACCAAAGCCAGTTAAAGTTTCAAACGTTGCTAATACGCTCAATAGGATTCAGCTTAAGACGCTGGACCCATGCGATTATAGAAGGAATTCCTTGTCCACATGTCATCCTATTCCGATGATCAACCCCTCCATTTTCTAATGGGGTCCACTTAATCCCAAGGGATCTGTGAAGTCAAGTAACCTTTTGGCTTTTCCTGTGTTTCCCATAATGAAGGAGCTACTTTTTGGAGTAGGATGGAAACCCGAGGAAGAGGAGCCCCTTCTGTAATCGGATGGATCGAGCGTCTTGAGTTGATACCTTTCCGGCACCTAAGCGACACAGAACACATCATGTGGCTTTGGTGGTGGCGGTGGCAATGGTGGTGATTATTCTAACGGTAATCTGGTTTTTCTACTGATCAAATGAAGGCCCAAAATGAAGGCTTGGTAAAAAGGGAATATTGTATCTGCTAGATGGAATAACAGGTTTGAACCGATATGAAACTGATTTTGTTGAGACCTGGTGAGCAAGAACAATCGTATAAAATAGAGGATAACTTGAACTGGACATGGAAAGGAAAAGAAAAGAAAAAGGCGAGCGAAGTAGAGGGAATCAACGCAATTGCATTCCCCCCTTTTCTCCTTTCAGCCAGAAATCTCTCCACCTCTCTCTCTAGCTGGCAAGACTGCGGCTCACCAGGTGACATGGAGATTACATGCAGCGCAGCTCTACAACACAGCCATGATTGAAAGGACATTCAACCAAATCTTGCACAGCCCACGATTTTACGCTTTACTACTTCAGGCCAAAAAGGGCATGCTACCGCTTCTCTTGTTCCTCGTTTGGGGTATAAAAAGGCCCCCTTGTTCCCTTGTCCCTTTCTTCCCTCTATACCTCACTTTATTTCCTTCTTCTTTCTACTTTTTGTTTTCTTCTTCTCTACAACGATCTCTACACTATATCATGATACCTAGTGCTAGGCAACAATGAACCAAAACATCAAAGACAAGGTAAGTTACTTATACACCGATCAGCTCCACTGTTCCATTCTCCCTTTGAACTAACACCCTAGTTTAGGCTCTTTCGCAAGCCTGCACCTTTTCTCTCCAACAAACAGCAACACAAACAACAACAACATCGACAGCAGCAGCGTCTGCAACGGCATCATCAACCCGATTAAAACCTACACGCGCCGTAGAAGACCTTGCCATTGTTGGTGATGTTTCTGTCGTGAGTTGGGGGCGGTCCCCTTTTTGCTTCTGTCGTCTTGAGCTTTACCCTTTGAACACCTTCATTCCCAACAACAAAAACATCCCAACATGGTCAGCTTTAGTAGCGTCTGCAATAGCATCATCAACCCGATTAAAACCTACACGCGCCGTAGAAGACCTTGCCATTGTTGAGGCTACTTCTGCTGGATGTTGGGCTGGTTCTCCCTTTGTTTCCTCCCTTATCTCACTGTTTAACAGAAAAAAAGAAAGAAGAAGATAAAGAAGAAAAAAGAAGAAAAAAAGAACCTCCTTGCTGCCTTGTCTTGTCAAATCCATGTCAATCGCATCATTGAACAATCGTCCCATCTTTCAACTTTCAATATGTGTTTACTCACGGTTCGAGTTGAACCTTGGAGATGTTGGCTGTTGTCTTTGGTTAATTGGTTTGGGTCCTTTCAAAACAAAGCAAGTGAGGGTACACATGGGAGAAAGAAACGGTGAGTCAGAGGACAAACTCAACATTGAACTATTTTGCCTCTTTGAAAGTCTCGATGATGAGGATGTCCTGTGTGACACTAACACCACTAAGGGAAAAACTGTGGTTGAGGATGGGAGTTGAAGAGGGTAATGTCTCTTGTTTTGGATGATACTGTTTGCTTCTTGTCTTTATCTTTGTCTTTGTCTTTGTAACTTGTCTTTGCTTTTGCTCTTGTTCATGGTCATATTTGACAAAAGAATATTGTCCACGAACAGGCATTTGTCCAAGTTGTCGTTCTTGTTCATGGTCATATTTGACAAAAGAATACTGTCCGTGAACAGGCACTTGTACGTCCCGGACTAAACCAACCGCTGCGCTTTGGGTCTAAAAGCCCATCGCGTTCCGTTTTACGGTAAAATACAAAACAAAAAGAAAAAACGGCTCATTGCTACGTCGCTGAGACCAAACAGCAGTGAGCCATGAATTGTTTCTTCTTTTTTTTATGGGAGATTCATCTTCCAAAGACTGGCATTGGCATATCGGTCTTTGGGAGGTGAATCTCCCTTTTTTTTTATAGTTTTTTTTGGCCCTTTGTCTCTTGTTTGATTGAAGGCTTTGAAGAGTCACTACTTTATATTGTCTCTATCGTATATCTATCTAGTTTCAATCAATAGCTAACGGCTTATTATAGACAGAGTCAAATAATCACAGGAATAAACATAGTCGTCTTTTGTTTTGTCTTGGTCAAAAAGGCCAGACGAACGTTTGCTTCGACAGCTCTTCGAACGATCAAAAAACTAAACCCGTTCAAGAGCATTAGTTTTGTCTTCTTCTTTCTCTTTGATACTCCCTTTAGCCTCTTAACTTTCAAACCTCCTCAAATCCGACTCATCCTAGTATAGTACTGAAGTGATGTCCCAATCCTTCACATGAAGAGTTGGCTCAAAAGAGATTCACTATAGCCTTCTTTAGCTGGCCGGTATTGAAACTGAACTTTTTGGATCTGAGCAACCCAGTCAACTGCTGGTCTGTCAAGATTGAGCTTGATGGATTTTGCTTTATTTGCTATTTCCAATGGTGTCATGGGTCTGCTGAAGTCATCTTTGAGAGCATTTAGAATGGATGATGCTGAAGATTTTGGATTATAAATGTAAGATTCAAACTGAGATTGATCCCAAAAGAATTAGTCCTATCCTGCCCTAATAATGATTCGGAAGGACCACAGCGGGAATGCTTTATTCAATCTTTTGTAGAGAACAGGGATACTACATGTATATCAGTGAAAGGAAAAATGATGAATGTCTGAAGCAGTCGCTTGGTATCGTGTTTTTGCAAAAGCATGTTAGGATCCTGTCCACCAGAGGCTGCTCTTAATGCGGTAATTTCCTGAGGCAGCGGTTGGATCCTTAAGCGCGCACCCGCGGGGGAGGAGGGCAGCCAGCCATTCCAGGAAAAATTTTCGAGATTTAGTCACCGATCAACCACCACCACCTTTGAAATCTTACTACATGGTACCTGATCAAGAAGTCTTTTGTGATCCTTGTTCAATCGAAGGCTTTGGTTTCAGAAGTAAGAAGAACAACAGTATCAGAATAAAAACAACAATACTATCATCAACAATGATCAGGGGATTACGCTACTTTTCATCGTCTTCTGCATCCAAAGCAATTGCTGACAAGTCAAGGTTTGTTCCAACTTCTGGATTCTACCCAAAGGGTTACAAAGTTGGTGCTCTATCCACTGGAGTCAAGAAAAACAACACTTTAGATCTGGCCATTCTAAAGTCCGAGACCCCTGCTTCAGCAGCTGCAGTTTTCACAACAAACAAGTTCAAAGCAGCCCCTGTTGTTGCATCAAAAGATATTCTAACCACAAACAACGGTGAGAATATTAGTGCCATAGTGATCAATAGTGGGTGTGCCAATGCTGTCACAGGTGAAGGTGGATTGAAAGATGCCTATTCAATGATCTCCCAAGTTGATAAAGAGCTCAGCCTGACAAAGCCTTCTGCATTGGTCATGTCGACTGGTGTCATTGGCCAAAGATTACAGATGGACAAGATCCTACCGGGTATCTCACAATTGATCCAAACACAACTAGGCTCCGATCATGATCATTGGCTCACTTGTGCAAAGGGTATCATGACCACCGATACTTTTCCTAAATTGGTGTCCAAAAAGTTTACGCTAGGGGGTGTCGAATACTCTCTTGCTGGTCTATCAAAAGGTGCTGGAATGATCTGTCCTAACATGGCTACTTTGCTTGGATTCTTTGTTACTGATGCTCCTGTTGAACCAAAGGCACTTCAAAAAATCCTAACACATGCAGTGAACAGGTCATTCAACTGTATCTCAGTGGATGGTGATATGTCTACAAACGACACAATTTCAGCGTTGGCAAACGGTGCCGCTGGAGGGCAACTCATTACCGAGTCACATGAAAACTTTGAGGTGCTTCAAACCGAAATCACTCAATTTGCCAAGGAACTTGCCCAACTAGTGGTTAGGGATGGTGAAGGTGCCACCAAATTCATCACTTTAAAGGTGAAAAATGCGTTGACCTACGAAGACGCCAAAACCGTTGCCAATTCTGTTGCCAATTCTGCGTTGTTCAAGACTGCAATGTATGGAAAGGATGCCAATTGGGGTAGAATCTTATGCGCCACTGGTTACGCGGGGGTTGAAGTTGTTCCTGCAAAAACAAACGTTTCGTTCATACCCACCGATGGTAGTGCCGAGTTAAAGTTGTTGGTCAGTGGAGAGCCAGAGAATGTCAACGAGGAGAGAGCCTCTGAGATTCTACAAGCCGAAGAGTTGGAAATTCACATTGATTTGGGAACACCAGGGAATGGTGAGTGTGAGTTCTGGACGTGTGATATGACTCACGAGTATGTCACTATCAACGGTGATTATAGATCGTAAAACATCACAGACAATCTTCTCATATATTTAAATACAGTCTAATCATGCATTATCAAAGGTTAATCATGTGTTTGTCTCTTTGCTTGTAGTAAATGCCAGTCAAACTGGACAGCTTACTAGCAGTTTGGATAAGGTTCTATCTAAACCCAAATCAAACACCCTTGCACCATTTATGATTTGAGCTTTTGGGATAGTTCAGCAACATGCATGCTCTCGGTCCATATGCCAGATACTTTCCTCCTGCCAGTACAAGTACATCTACATGGGGGGTTGTTTTGTTTACCTCAACTTCAAAGTAAACTTCAAAGTACGCTGAACTTTAAGTGACAAGAAGAAATTGCTAGCTCATATAGACCAACAGGCCATTGCGCTTAAAAAAATAAAAAATAATAATCAGTTGACACTTTTAGATGAACAGAACCATTCAAGATGCTCAACGGACAACAACAACCACAACAGTCTCCAAACTCTAATCAACCCATGATAAACCCTCAACAGATCATTCAGAGTTTGATGAGAATGGATCCTCAACAAAGAAATGCTGTGATTATGAAAAATCCACAACTTCAACTCTTTTTACAGCAGTATGAACAACAACGGAAGGCCGCTCTTCAGCAGCATCAACAACAGCATCAACATCAGCAACAACAGCATCAGCTACAACAACAACCACCACTACCACCGCAACCACAACAGCAGCAACAACCTGTCCAGACTCCTCAACAGGCTCAGACAGGTCAGCAGACACAGCAAACAAGACAACACATGTCACCACAGGTCCAAGCCTCACTTTTACAGCAGCGCCAGAGCCAGCTTCAACAACAGCAACAGCAACAGCAACATCAACAGCAGGCAATGATGACCCCTCAGCCAGGCCAAGCTCAAGTTCCACCACCAATGGTTGGGAAAGCTTCCAAGAAACCTTCTATTTCACAGCCGGTCAAGCGTGTTAGAAAAAGAAGCACTGCCAAGGATCCACTGGCTCCTCCGACCCCAAGATCGAGCGTTTCACAACCAACAGCACCGGGGCCCCAAATACCCCTACCGCATCACATCCTACAACAACAACAAATGCAACAGCAACAGCAACAAATGCAACAGCAACAGCAACAGCAAATGCAACAGCAAATGCAAATGCAACAGCAAATGCAGCAACAACAACAACAACAGCAAATGCAGCAACAACAACAGCACATGCAGCAACAACAACAACAACAACAACATCAGCAACATCAGCAACAACATCAGCAACATCCGCAACAGCAGCAAGAAGTACCACCGCAGCCTAATGTGCCTGTTAACCAAATGCAGGGTTCAAATATTGTGCAAAATGTTGTCTCACATCAGCAAGGTCGTGAGTCATCCTCTGTTCCACTAACTATGGAAGCCCAACAAGAGCTATCCCAGCCTCCAGGAGCCCCTCAATCTCCGGTCATTCCTCCGGCTGACAGAATGATTGATATCCACAGATGGTCCAGTTCTCTTGCAAAGGAAGGCAAACCTGTACCATCAGCAACTTTGGTTTACGAGCAGATGCTAGAGAGAGACATTGATTTTGATAGAAGAATGGAAAAGGAAATGAAAAGACCTTTTGACGCAGATTTCATTGAGAGGATCATGCATGACTTGAAATACTACCAGAATGTCAGAGATTCCAGATTAAAAGCCATCACTTTTATAGAGGCCAACAAGAATACAGAGTCACTGTGGGGCGATGGTTATTCCGGTTACGGTAATGGACTAACTGCTGGAAAACCGCATTTGGTTTTGCCAAAGAATCGCAAGAAGCATTCTAGACTGTCTGACCAGTACATTAATCCGGATCAGATAGAGCAACAGGCCACCAAACCCGATGAGATTGTTCCAATTCGTTTAGAGTTTGACATTGATAGAGACTCATTCAAGATGAACGACACCTTCTTGTGGAATCTAAACGAAACAACACTCCCATTGGAAAGGTTTGTTGCCATTTTGATGGAAGACTACAAGTTCAACAACAACCACACAATGAACATGGACAAGATACTGGGTAGTATTCGTGACCAGATAAATGATTACCATCCTGTTGTTTATCCTAAGCCTCATAGCAAGATCACAGACTTGAGGTTTCCAATTGTGCTTGATGTTACAATTGGTAATAATCAATTGACGGATAGGTTTGATTGGGATCTCTCCAACCCGGAGAACGATCCAGAAGAGTTTGCCATGGTACTATGCGAAGAACTTTCACTTCCAGGTGAATTCGTCACAGCGGTGGCTCATTCGATCAGAGAACAGTGCCAAATCTATATCAAGTCGCTATACTTAGTTGGATATAGGTTTGATGGATCTATAGTCACAGGAGATGATCTCAAGGAGTTTCTCAAACCAGCTTTGGATGCCAGCAATATTATTCGTCCAAGGTACCTACTGCCAGATTACACCCCATCGTTGCAAGAGATATCATTTGACGCAATCGAGAGGTTAACGAAAGAAAGAGAAAGAGAATCGCGTAGAAAGAAGAGGGGACAAACTCGTGTTGGTAGAAGAGGTGGTGTTGTTTTGCCGGATCTTCACGATTTGCCAAAGACTTTCCGTACGCCTGTTCCAACTAGCGTGTTACCAGGTGGTGTCAGCTTGGGCCCTCCAACCGATGGTTTTATTGATACTCCATTACAGGTTGAGATTCCAAAGAAGCAGATGAAGGCATTGGTAGAGTTCAAGGAGCAGGAGAGACTAGAGATTATCAAACGTCGAGAACTAGCCGAAGAAGAGCTTCTCAATATGAAGGAGAACCTTTTAGGAGAAGGGGACGAGCGCGATGATTTGGAAATGACAGGCATGATCGAAGGCTCAGGTGGTAGCAGGGTTAGCTATACGACCGACTACAGCAGCTCGTTTGTTGTTCGCATCCAGTTGAGAAGAGCACTTTGAAGTGCTGTAAACTCAGATCTCTTTCTTTATGTGTATTTTGAAAAGTGTGTAATTCATCCTTCATTCGATGATTGTTTTCTTTCTTCTCCACTGTTTTTCAATTTGAAAAATTGAAGGATCGGCTATAAAAAATGGATGGTGTCCTTCACAAGTATTAGCAATTAATCGCCAACGGGACGGGCACGCGGCGCCAGGCGGACTGGGCCGCCACACAGCCTAACTCCCGCCAAACGCTTCCCCCCCTCACCGTTGCATCGGACGTGTCATATTGCCTGCTCCTGCGCCACCATCCCCCCGGAGGCGCCCACCGCACCACGTCACACAGTTCAGCAGTGGCACAAATGATCATTTATTGTGCTTAAAAAAGAACAAACATTAGCAGTCCATCCGCTTTTGCGAGGGCCCCTTGCCCTGAACACCGGCCCATCTACATAGATGCTTTTGACTCTTGATACTATCAATAGACAACACCAGCTGTCAGATAACATCAAAAACAACATCATCGAATACAGAGAGGTTCATTGTTTTGATAATCCTCTTTCACATAAGTTCGAGTGCATAGCTATATAGTGAGCCATCCTGTTTCGCCTACCAAAGAGAAACCACTCTCAATTCTTCATTACAAATCAATAAGTTCCATAAAGGAGACAAACAGCAGCGACACTATTTCATTGATGCCAAACCAAGATATAGAACTCAACCGCTTGAGTCACAATGAGCGTGAATCTCATGAGGCATCGATCGGCCTCCTGTCTTTTGATGAAACAGAGACAACATCTTTAGACAACGCCACTACTCCCATCTCCACTGATGATTTCAATAACTATCACATACAAAATGACACTTACCAGCGAGACAACTCTACGAATGAGGGAAGCTCTCTTCATCAGTTTGAAAACAGTGGCAGAGATACTTCGAACCAAACAGACATACCTTATTCGGGTCCCCAGAATATGTTGCAAAGAGCAAGGCATCAAATTGCGTATACCATCACCAATGCTCCTCTGTTGAGGTTCTTCAACAGAGATAACAGATATTACTCGCTGAATCCTCCAGGGGTCCCAAACCAGCCGATGGGATTGGGAAACGATGGAGTCTTCAGTAATCTGGCTGCAAAGCCGACCGTTCCCTCCGGAGAGCAAGAGGATGGAGCCACCAATAACCACTTACCAACGTACGAAGAGGCACAACAGGATCCAACACCACCATACTGGGAGGCCACCATTATGGCAGGTTACGAAGATGAAATCTTTGTTGATGGGTTGCCGGTGGGCAACATAATAAACTTCATCTGGAACATGATGGTTTCCATGTCCTTCCAGTTTGTTGGATTTGTGATAACGTACCTATTACACACCTCTCACGCTGCAAAGAATGGATCTCAGGCTGGCTTGGGCTTCACTTTGATAAGTTTTGGATATTCCTCTTTGCCTCTAGTTTATGGCTCATCTTCTATCGTGACAGAAGAAAAGTTCGAACCTGTCGATCCCAACCTGATAGATGTCACCAGTGGCAACGTGTTACATGGCTCCGTTGATGGCTTCTCTTCCAAACTGCCAACTTTGAATGGCGAAGGTTTAGACGGTCAAGACGGAACCAACAATGACTCTTACTTTGCCAACAGCCCTTTCTTTGCATACGGACTCATAGCTGTTGGAATCCTCATCATAGTGAAAGCTATCATTGATTTCATTAAAGCTAAGAGGATGGAGAGGGCAATATTACATCCTCTCAACGGATCTGCTGTTGCCACAGAAGCCTCTGCTTCTCTGCCAAATCAGGTCGAAGAAGTTTGATACATTCAAAATCAAACTGTTGCCGACGAAGACTACTTCTTTTGTTTTTCTTTTCTGTACTCCATAACTGTTTCAGAATGGCTGGTTAATTACAAAACACTTGGTATTTTTTTCACTTCTATCACTCTTTTCTGATTCATTCTTTAGATTCATTCTTTTTATTTTTATCAAGATACTTTTCATTTTTTTATGGGGCAACATTTTGATCAATGATTCTTTTTATTACACTGTTCGAGGGAAACAGAGACTGAATCGTTGATCACCATACTCTTTAATTTCCACTGTACTCGAGTTGGGTGCATTGTCTTTACCTTCTCCAAGTCTTTCACCATGTGACTTTCCGCCGATAAAAATTGGGCCTCTACAAGCTTCATCTATTACATAATTGTACAATCACAAGATAACGGTCGAGCATTTCTTTTAACATCAATGCACACAAACGCCATGCATGCTGCTTAAGCTAAGACAACTAACATCTTTTCATAAATCGTGAAAACGATACCACCGCTCAAAATCAATCTACCCAATCTAGGAGTGGCACCCTTCCAAAATGTCATTAACCCTTCTTCTTTGAATATTTTGGCAAAACAATGAGCCGTGCTTCTGTAGATCTTGTCTGCACCTAATGCCTGCATTCTTGTTTTGACGGTATCGATTGGCATCGTGGTATAAACGGTAATGATACCTGCAAAGGCTCCCAGCATAAAGGTCAGCTTGGAGCTCAATGGTTGACCAGCTGGCGTACCGCTAGCCTGTTGTAAAAGTCCCTTGATGGAGTTGTAAGAACCCAACCGCACGGCAGAGTTGGCACCTTGTCTCATGGCAACAGGAAGTAATCCAGCATACAATCCCTTGAATCCCAAGTCCTTAATGAGCCTGAAAGTACCCATGCCTGATTGGTACTTTGGTTTGGCCGATTGCTTGTCGTCAATCTTTGCCGTTTTGATCGCTTCGGCAGGCGTGACAGCAACAACACTCTCCAACAAACCAGCACCAAGACCTGCCAACACACCACGAGGGCCACTCAACTTGCCGTCCTTATCGGATAGCACCTTCTTGATGGCATCAAATCCAAGGAATCTAACAGATGCCTTTGCGGTGTTACCAACGACAAAGGCGGGACATCCAACGTATAATGCGGAGGGCCCCTGAGTCTTTGCAACCGTATAAATCAACACAAGTGGGTTTCTTGACATTTTGGCCGACTTGTCCACTAGTTGTAACCTAGTCTTTGCGAACTCAAAAGGATACGTAACGACACCTTCAACCGCACCTGCCACACCACCGGCTATGAACGAATGGAATGGATCTTGCTTTTTCGCTGACTGCTGTTGTTTGCTCATGGTGATCGTAAGTGCTTATTGTGTCCAAGAGATAGGATCTGCGGAAGTAAAAATAGTGATTTAGGGGACCAAGGTAGATTTTTCAGATAAAGCTGGAGAGATTTCAAATACTGAAAAATATTGATCTCAAGATCCCGCATCCAACGATTGTCCCTGCAGGAAGTCCTTGCTCCATCTACCGACCGTGGTAGGACAATAAAAAAAGCACCTCTACACCAGTTCTAATGTGTTGGCCTGTAACGGCCCGTTAGCTACTCTCCGGCTTCATGCCAAAAAACCCTTCTTTCATCCTTTATAATATATATACCACGGTGACTTTACTATTTGAAACTGAATGTTCTATTGAATGGTATATTAAACCTTTTGATACTACGCTTATAACATTACGTAGGATTATTCTTCCACAATCTTGCTCAAAAAAGACACCGTCTTTTCAACATGGAAAGGTTTTTGTAAAGAGCCATCATTCAAGCTGCAATTGTTAACGACAACATAATACTTGCCAGCCTCAGATATCCACTTATCCTTTGCCTCATTCCAGTAACAGGTCACAAGTCTTGTGTTCAACCTGAAACTAACGCTAGTTTTTGAACCTGGTTCTAAGTGAACTTTCTCAAAATCCTTCAACTCCTTGAAAGGTCTTTTAATTTCAGAAAGAGTAGGCTTAACATAGAGTTGTACAACTTCAGAGCCAGCAACACAGCCAAGGTTCTCTATGTCAAGCGAAACTTCAATAAACTCACCACCATCACATGCTTCAACTTGCAAATTTGAAATGCCGAAAGTGGTGTAGGAAAGTCCATGCCCAAACGGAAACAACACTTCTCTGCTTGTTTTCTCATAAAACCTATAACCGACATAAACATCTTCCCCGTATAGTACTCTACCGTTTTCGTCCCCAAAGTTGATATAAGATGGCGTATCTTTCAAGCTAATAGGAAATGACAATGGCAGTTTTCCTGAAGGGTTGAAGTCACCGTAAATCACATCCGCCAAACCAGTACCGGTTTCGTTGCCACCGTAGGACGAATATATAAGTGACTTGCACTTTTCGACCCAATCCATCTCCACTGGTGTACCGGACTGAATTACAACAACTGTATCCTCATTTGCTTCTAGAATCGCCTTGATCAGTCTATTGTTCAAACCTGGCAGTTCCATATGTTGCCTATCAGATCCTTCAGATTCCCATTCTTTATTCAAGCCAGTGATTAGAACAACCTGATCCACGGTCTTGGCCACCTCTGCAGCGGCCTTGATTTCAGCATCCGGATCGATTCTCCTGGCACCTCCAAACATCAAACCACCTCCACCATAAAAGACAGAGTTGGCGCTGGCTAATTTGCTAGTTGGTGAAGATCCAAACTCAATTCTTAATCGATAAGTCACCCCCTTTATGACCTCCAGAACACCTCTTTTCTCTTTTGTACCCCTTCCGTAAAAAGATTCACCTTGCGACTGCGTAGTTGCGTTGTCAATGATCAGTTTGCCATCGATATACAGCTTTGCAGTACCATAGACGCTTATACCAAAGTCATAAAGGCCAGAATCTTTTGGAACAAAGTTTGACAATATTTCAGCGTAAAATGTTCCTGATTTGAGATGCGAATTTTTGAAGTCGTTCATTCTGAAGTAACTGATATCTCTTAGATGCAACTCGTCAGCTGATTTCCTGTCAGTTGTTTCTTCTGGGTCATTGAAGAGCCTAAAAAGAGCACCTCGTTTACCATTATCCAGTGTCAAACAGTTAGCTAAAGTTGGAAGGTACTTGTGGGAGTATGCACCAATCTGGAATAATACGTTTTCATTCCCAACCTTTCCAATAATAGCTTCAAGAGGAGAAACGATATAATAAGGGGTGACAAGGGAAGAGCCTCCCCCAGCATAGGAGGTGTATATTGCGTTTGAACCAATGACCAAGGTTTTTTTTTCTTTGCTCAATGGCAAGATGTTTTGTTTATTTTTCAAAAGAACAACTGACTCGTCTGCAGCCTCTTTCAGTAGCTGTTGATCTTCCGGGGTGTTTCTTTCAAGTTCGACGGCATCTTCAGGAACTCCAGACTCAATGACAGAATCGACAAATTTGAGAATGTTTCTGACTCTTTCGTCCAGTGTTTCAATGGAAACCTTCTCGGATAGAAGTGAATGACTCAAGTTAGGACCTCTCCATCTTCCAGGTCCTGGCATTTCTAAGTCCAACCCGGCATTGATAGACTCTGAAGTGGAGTAGGTACCGGTATAGTCAGAAACCAGCAATCCTTGCCATCCCCATTCCTCTCTCAAAATGTCTTCCAGAAGCTTTTTGCTCTCGCTGACGTGTATACCATTGACTCTATTATATGAGGTCATTATACCTCTGGGGTAAGACTCTCTAATAGCGATCTCAAAAGGCTTCAAATAGATCTCACGGAGAGCTCTATCTGAAACAATGGAATTGGAGGAAAACCTCTTGTGCTCCTGGTCGTTGCACACGTAGTGTTTCAACACACAGGCCAATCCTGTACTTTGAAATCCTTTGATGAACGCAGCGGCCATTTTACCGGAAAGAAGGGGATCTTCTGAAAGATATTCGAATCCTCGTCCACCCAAAGGTGATCTTTGAATGTTGACGGCTGGACCAAAAACGGAATGAACCCCCTTTGCTCGTGCTTCCTCTGCCATTAATGCACCCAGCTTACCTATTAACTTGGCGTTCCACGAGGATGCCAACCCTGTACCCGCAGGAATGCATGCAGTTGGAGTGCTGTTGAAATGGTGCTTTCCTCTGACCCCGTTTGGACCATCTGAAAACTTTATGGAGGGAACACCAAGTCTCGGAATGTCCTGTGTATACCAGTAGTCCTTTCCTGCAGTAAGTGCAACTTTTTCCTGTACTGTGAGCTCTTCTATGACCCTTTCGACGTCGATCCGATTTGACATGTTAATGAAACGTTAATACTGAGCAGGTGGTATCGTAAACAGTTTCGATGGATACAAGCTTGTTAATTTTACTCGGTTGTAGCTTTTGGAGACCAATTGAGTGTGTATCGACGACAGACTGCATGAATTGTTGAATCTCTTTTGCTTGAAATCATGGTCGTTATTGAGATAAATAAGATAAGACAAGGTTGGGTTGGGAATGCTGAGTGCGTGCACAGCTAGAGCGGAGCTCGAGGAGCAAAGCTGCAAAAAGAAGATGAAAGAGAATTTCAACATGGGGAAGCCACACCTCGCGGAGGAGGCATGACTCTTTCGTACTCAGACAGGAGACATCTTTAACTTGAGCACCATGCCAAAAGACACACACTTTATTTCACCATCAACCATCAGTCTTTCCCACTGCTAACACATAAGATACCGAAATACCACTTGAATCCACTCTGTCAACATTCAGCATGTCCTTGGTTAGCTCTACACCACAAAATCAGACATCAGTGTCCCAAATAGTACCACCAATGAAGCGACCATCATTGCAAACGACAGTCTCTAGCAGCAGCACTTCCAGCTGTACCATCAGCAGGAGATCCAATAATAAACTTTCAAAGCGCTCTAAAGCTACGAATACAGGCTCAGGCTTTGTTAAGGTGTTAAATAACGACGAGCTTTCACCTTACGAGATCAAGCTGAAAACTCTGTACAACTTGAACTTGAATCTACTCGATTCTTTATCATACACTTCTTTCTCCATCTCTTTGATCAAGCTAAAGCAGAAGATTATTTCTCTCTTGAGCGAGTTGGTTACGGTTAGACATATGCTTAGGTTCAACGATGGTAATGCTTCTTTGAGCAACCGTTGCTTTAGAAATATGATGCTCCTCGATTTCAACAGGTTATTCGAAAAGTTGGTCAAGGATATAAAATTTGTTCTATTTGAGATCTTCAAGTTTGATTCTTTTTTAAACGTCGATTGCTTCAAAAGTGTTTTCATAAGGATAATCGAGTGCTGCTCGGCTCCTCAAAGTTCCGGAGTTTTTGATGAACAGCTTGTCTCGAGGAGCAAAGGTTTTGCAAAGTTTGAAGATGTTGCGAGATATGGATTCCGTGATGAATTTTCTCTCTTAAACATGGAGATTTTACTGTCTTCGAAGAGTTTTATCACATTCAAAAAGCTTGGTGGTATCTACGATAAGGAGATGGTTTTGCATGAGAGCAAGGAGGACTTCAGAAATAGTCTGCAGAGAGGTACGAGGGGAAAGGAGATCAAGGAGGAGAGTGTGTCAGACTTTGATTTGGAGGACAATAGCATGAAAAATGATCTCCAGTTGGTTGGTTCGAACGCTTTCAAGGAATTCAATCACAGGAGGTTGAACGACCTTGGACTATTCGAAAAAAAAATATTCACAGATTGATGATATTATTCGCGCTCACACCACTCACGCCAGGGTAAGACTCAAATATCCATTTTTGAGTGTTTTAGGTCTTCTTGGTTGTAGAGATTGGTGGGATTGACTCAAGCTTTGTCCCACAGTTGTCGACGCTTCCCCTTTACTCTCTGTAGACCTTTTACACGTGTTTCCGCTCCATGTGTTTTTTACGACAACATAAAAAGTTAAAAAAGTTGTTTTTCTTTATGATTTCTCGTCAGCAATAAAAAAACTAGCAGAAAAGTTGGACGATTCTGAGTAGGCGCCTACCCTGAGACAGTATTTCCACGACTAGAAGAAATAAGATACAAGATAAAGCCAAAAGCCCAAGAAAACCCCGGAGGTGCTTCAGTGACGTAGAGATTGCAAAGCAACATAAGTCCTCTGACAAAAGAAAGAGAAGGGAAAAGGATCCAGAATGCGAACGTAGATTTTTTTGAAAAAAAAAAATAGTAGCAAAGAATGCGTGTAGCGAGGTTGTTCTACACATGAACAAAAATCATCTATGCTATATCAAGTAAAGAGCAAAAAACAATGAGGTAAAAATAAAAACGTCAAAGAAGAAGTAAAGTCATGCAGGGTTAAATGAGGGATGAAGACACATCCTTTTCAAGTCAGTAAATGATAAAAAGCGCACCATACCACAACAACAAGTGAGATCAACTGATGTTCATCTCAACGGCTCCCTACTTGTGTCATCACGCCTTGTCATCTTTTGCACTCTCATCTCTTTGGTCAGAAGGCAAGATCCACTGTTTCCACCCTTCTTTCAACCTGATCTTTTTGTTCTTTCCGGACCCGCTAGTTTGTAGGCTCTGTAAAAGCTTAATGGCCTGTGAGATGGATGCATATTCACCACCAGAAATCGCTTTCACCCTTGAAAAGTTCGCTATGAAATTGACATTCACGTAACCTTCTGAATTCATATGTTTCCTCAAGTACACGTCCTTCAAAAGGTTTTCTATTGAGAAGTAGTAGTCAATCTGCTTGGCTAGTTTGGATACGGTATCGTCAGCATAGTTGGGAAGAGACTGTTGTTGCTGAAACTGGGGGCTAAATTGAGGATGGTGTTGAAGCTGCTGAGGTTGCATTTGCATCTGCATTAAATTCGGTGGAGAACCATAGTATGGTTGATAAAACTGTGAGCGCGGACTAGATTCAATCACCGAAGATGGCAGCGGAGGCGGCTGTTGGTTGAAGTTGTAGTACATACTAGGATCAGCATACATTGGAGGCGGCGATTGAATTGGAGGCGACGAAGCCAAAGTTGGTGGATAAAGGTGTTGCGTGGGAGAGGCCGTTGGCATGTACGGGATGGTTGGTGACATGTTCTCGATCAGTGGGGCCTCATCAGGAGATACCTGAGACTCGCGCTGGCTGTTCCTTCTGGAGGATGAAGAAGAAGATGGCGATGCCGTGTTCAGCATAGAAGGAGGAAGACCTTGAGGAGTATAATAGGGAACGTAGTATTTCTGAGGCATCAACTGATAAGGAGTAG
This sequence comes from Ogataea rishiriensis, assembly GCA_030569615.1. Lineage (NCBI taxonomy): Eukaryota > Fungi > Ascomycota > Pichiomycetes > Pichiales > Pichiaceae > Ogataea > Ogataea rishiriensis. Next base: position 37,322 of record JAJMLH010000054.1, on the reverse strand, counting down.
GCGGAAGGAGGCTATTGCTGTTGCTGTTGGAGAGATAATGCCCTGAATACTGATTCCTTCCCCCATTACTGTTCCTCCTGCTTTGTCTTGAAGTGCCATTAGGACTGTTGTTGTTGTTCAGATTCCTATTGTTGTTGCGACCTTTATGATGATTTCTTTGTCGATTGCTTTGATGTAACTCACTATTCTCGACACCTACTGATAGCTTGGAGCCATCCATCTTTTGAACAGCATATTCGGCACTATCAAAGTTCCCTTCCGGGTGCGCATATTCAGTATACACCGGCCCTATGGCACCGAAATCATCAGGACCTTCGACAGTCAGTTGTTCCATCATCATTTCTAGCTTTGACGAGAGTTCCAATGAGTCCTTGTGAGTATTCACAGGGTAGGAGGAATCAAAAGTAATGGTAGTTGCAGTTGATGAATTGCTGTCTGCGGTTGCACCAACATTGGAATGACTTTGTTCTAAAGCAGTCTTTTTATCTTTATCTGTACCATTGTGGTTTTTTGGAGTATTTCCATTGTTTCTCTTTCTACTCTCACTCCTCTTAGTTTGAACTGATGACGTGGACTCTTTGCTGTGGTTCTGAGAGTGATCCCTTTTTCTTCTTCCAGAGTCGGCATTATTGGTACCGGAAACGTTGTGTCCACCACTAACAGAACCATTTTTTTCCTTCGTTCTCGATGATCGGCTGTTTGCTGTTGTGGCCACCGATATTTCAGCCTCCAAAGGAACCCACTTCGACTTTCCTGCTTTTTTTGACTTGAAAGTGGGGACAACGAGTGGGTCTTTCTTAGAAGAAGTTGGAGAAGCAGAGCTGGTTCTAGCTTCCGCATGTACCAGCTGTGATGTATCAAATGTGTCTGGAGGTGAACCATTGGTGTTGGAACCTCGATTTGTGACCGTTCCCATTCTATTTTGAGCGACCCTTTTCCAAGGGTTCACCTGTGGGGGAGGGGCTGGTAACAGAGTTGACACTTTGGAAGACGTGCTGGAGGGTATGATCTCATCCATTTTTCCTATGATTGTGTGCTATAAATGGTATCAATGAGTGAATGGTTCAGGTGGTTAATAAACAATGAGACGAGGATGTTGGAAAGGGATACAATTGTCTAGTCTGTTTTGGCGGAGATGAAGAGGGAGAAACGGAGTTGAGATTTTTTGAAAAGAAGGAAATGATGGGTTGACACAATACCAGTACAGTGATTGTTGGCGACAACAGTTCAATTATGATGAAAATAGGGATGCTGAGGGTCTAACAAACAGCGAACGGAAGAGGTGCTGTTGTTGAACAAGACATCATGTGGAGGACAAAACATACTCTGATGTAGTTGCCAGTTGTAGTTGTAATAATGTATGCAGATGTACCAAGAGGGCATCGTCATTTTTTCTTGTGTGCGCCGCCACATGGAGCAGCCCCTGCTGGGGACGCCGCTGGGGAAGCCGCCCGGTAGGTGCGTGGCTACTAACCACTACTCATCAAGCATTCCAGATTGTAGGATGAGACTTGTACAAAAAATGAAGGATAAATGTGTTTTAACAAATATTAACAAGGAAAGGGAAGCGAATATGACATGATATTCTCACCATCTATAAAGTATAAAAATCAGTCCGCACCTCCCGCAACAATTTGATACTTGCCAATGGTATCTTTGTACTTCCAATAGTAGCCAGCCCACATCAAAAAGGCACTCAAGAACATCAATAGAACAACCAATGGGAAGTACACTAGACCTTCACCATCACCACTTCCGAACTTTTCAGAGATCACACCAATAACCCATGGGACCAATGCAGCACCGGTGGCTCCAATTCCACAGATCAAGGAGACTCCGCTTGTTGCAAGGTTTTTGGGTAGAGCCTTTATGGCAATGATAACAGTGGTCGCAAAGATGGGACCCACAAAGTATCCAATAACACAGATGCTGACCGTTTGGACCCACAAAAAGTTTTGCAATGCCCAAAAGGTGAAACAGCCAAAAGTGACCAAGAAGCAGTAGATCACCATACCAATAGCCTCTCTATTTTCGAAGAAATGACCGGTGACAAACGCTAAAGTTGCCCTACCGAGCATGAAGAAAAACCAGTAGACGGATGTAATGTAGGAGGCCTTATCCTCGGACAACTTTTTGATCGTTAGTATATAGTTGAACAACCAAACACCAACGCTCAACTCGCTTCCAATATACACGAACAAACTTAGAGAAAAGAACTGTATCAACTTATTCTGTAGGATTTTCCAAAGGGAAAGATGCTCATCCCCTTCGTTATCCTTGCTCTTGTGGAGTGTGTACCTATACTTGGCACTAGTCTCAAACTTGAAAGAAAAAGACACAATGGCAAAGTTCAAACCAATAATACCGGCAATGATCAAAAAATAATGGTTCCATTCCATACCATGATGGATTAAATAGATGACCAAGACTGGACTGACAAAGCACCCAAGCCCATAAAATGAGTGCATCATACCAAGGATTTGGTTGGAATACTTCAAGTTGCCAACGAACAAGTTCAACGAGCAGTCTAGTATACCAACACCAAACCCACTGAAGCAAGACGAAGGTATGAGAATCCACATAGGTGATTTGAAAGAAAACATGATACAGTAGAAACCGTTGCATGCCAATGCTATGAGGTACAGTCGGTGAAGACCAAGTTTAAACTGTAGATAGTTCAGCGAGAGACTCGAGGTTATGTAACCTATAAATAGAAAGAGAAACAAGTATGAGACTTGAATTCTGTCAATGTGGTAATCATCTAGTAAGTACTGCATGATAGAACCGATTGACTGATCGACCAATCCAAGAGCAAATAGGGACATGAATGTTGCCATGATTTGCACCTGTAACTTTAGTGATCTTTTGCAGTCTTTGGTCTCGAGCACCACCGAAGTGTCCTCAAATAAAACCGTTAGAGGATACAGTGATTCGTCTTCATCTGCCTTTGTTGCGCTTGTTCCATGATGATGATGGATACTTGATGGAGGCGTAGCATCTTCGGAGATACGAAGCTCCAAATCTATTGATTTGCCCTCTTGGGAATTCCCGCTCGAAGAAATATTCATCAACTCAATCGTGGGTGACGAAGAAGGGGGAAATGTAGAAGAAGACACCATTGCTTTAGAAAGTCTTGGACTTGTAGATTGTGATGATCAAGAAAGGGCAATATACCCTGGTGAATGGTTTGGAGAAGAGGGAAGCCGGATCGATCAGATCGTTATATACAGTGATGAGGGAGAGTGTACCAGGCTCTGTCTAAATGAAGAAGTGTTGCGGGTGTGAATCCTGTTTCAATTGCCACTCTGTTTCCGAGTGGTCAGCCTAGAAGAGAAGAAAATCAAACACGTTGTGTAGGTGACTAATTGCTGAGGTATTATATGTTTCCCTCAAAATGACGGCGTGGAATTAGACTCAGATAAGCTCTCCTTTTCAGACTTACACCAATTTTTTCTCGCTCTTGCAGCAAACAGCTTCCCAGCCTGAAAAATTGCGGCGCATCTTTTTGCTCGCTTTGGAGGGGTCTCAATATGCTATCTGCGCAAATACCCCACACCGTCCTTCCGGGCATATCACCGCACAACGCGCACATTGGGAGCAACTTAATTCCGACACCGACCAACATGGTTTTGCACAAAAAATCTAGATCCCTAAGCAAAACTGCCTGGAGATGATGGTTTTTTCGTGTTTAGCCAGGCGGTCACAACAGCTATTAGAAATGTCCATTGGTTATACAAATGGAAATGGATATACGGATATACACACACATGAACGTCTAACGTTGAACATTCTTCGCTTCTACCAAAGCTCTCTTGCTCGATAGACTTCTCAAGGAACTAAACAGCAAGCCGTTCAACCCAGCAAATCCGATAGCATATAGAGCATCCAATATCCTGATCCTTAGAAGATCGTACTCACTGCTGAATTCACCTCCTAACCATTTCAAACTGCCATCTTTCATCATCCTGTTGTACTCTTGTTCGTTCAACGGTCCCGCAAGTCTTGTATCAACCTCGTTCGTATCTTCCATGTCTCGAACGATGTTGGTGATAAAGGACGCAAATGCAGGAGCATGGAATAAGTTGTAATTTTTCTTCATCATTCTGCTAAACTCATACTCGGCTTTTTCTCCTCCTCCCAATCCACCCTCTGTGGTCGTTGTCGAATAGTGGATGTACCGTTGTTTCATGATCTTGTTGATGAGAGAATCAGAAAGCAGAAACCCCTTGGCTGTCGACTTCTCATTCTTGTCAAATGCTTTATCCCTCCAAATAATGTTACACAGATCCATGACGTACGAATTATGTAGATTCTTCAAGAGTTGTAGCTGGGTGGAGGATATGTCGCTGTGCATTGGTGCCTTGTGAGCACCACCCAAAGTTGAAAGATACTCACCATAATACTTTTTGCAGTAAGTAATATGTTCACATATCCCATCAACTAGCAAGGCATTGTTGCAAAAGTAGAGATCATATGTCAGAATTGGCGGTAGAATCAAGGTTGAAATTTTGATGTGCTGGTATGGAATGGAGTGTATCAACTTTAAAAAGCTCACAAAGGCAAATTTGGCTGATAGATTGTCGTTTGTTGTTGTTGCCCTTACTGATCCGGATGAACAACAGTGCAACTCTGTAAACTTAAGGATAATGTTTTCAATAACCATGTTGATACAGTACCAGAATTCATAGCTTTCTTCATTAGACTGCTGCCTCCACACTTGCCAGTTGATAAGCATACCGTTGATTGACCCCAAGAATTGATCAACGTTACTCGTATCTTCCAGCAAAGGCTCCAGCTTGGCAAATACAACTTTGAAAGTTTCCCATCGGCTGAAAGGTAAATAGGCAATAAATTCCCAATACTTAGTGACTAGTCTTCTTTTGTTCTGATCCAAATCAGAAGCAAACTGAAGGCTTGAATCTCCAAGGATCATCCTTTGGATGGTTGGGGGTAACTTCAGTGTCAATGAAGTCAAATATAGCACACCACTGAACAGCGGTTCCTCACGAGCGGTGACGATCTGATCTCCAAGGATATATTTGAGCCATAGATCCACTTGGTGATGATCTATCTGGAATAAGGCATTGTACATGGGAATTCTCAAGCAAAACTGTAAGTCGTTTCCCAATATTCGCAAGGAGAGATCACTAAATTCCGAATCCAAAATTCTCTGCTTGACGGATTCGGTGCTTGAAAGTTCACCTAGGTAATATATCAACGAGCCTATTTGAGTGGGGAGTCTCAAAAGATCCAACTTTCTGATGTATGTTTCAACGGTAAAACAGTCGTTCAGATCAAGACTGTTAAGATGATCGAGTACATTGAAACTTAGATCACCATTTGATTCTTCCTCTGTTGGCTTCCTTCTTTTTGATTGATGATGCATGAACTCTCTCTGGGCATGCTTAGCATAAAAAAATTGCATCATGCGAGTATAAAGCTTGAAGTTTTTCTCAAAAATATTCAAAGACTTGTTTAGCGTTGCCAGCTTGTCCTCATTTCCAACGTTTGTCTCGTATTCGATGATGCCGTATTTGAGTACCACTAGACGGTTTAACCTTTCATGGTTTATCTTTCCAAATGTGTACTTTGGCAACCTTTCAGTCTCGGCAATGTTGACTAGCTTGTAATAGTAGGAATCAAACAATGGACTATTATCGTCGCCTTTGAAACAATCTTTCAGTAGTAGGATTAAACAAAGGAGACCTTTGTTGTCATCCCTCTGATACGTTTCAACAAGAAAATTCAACTTGGATGAGTTGATAAAAAACCGAATGTCAAAGTTAGAATCAATTTCGCGACTCAGTTGTAACAGGTAACAGAGAATCACACCCAAAGAATCTCTAACATATCCAATGCTTAACAAGTTGAATGTGAAATTCCAAAGTTGCAAAAATCGGCTATCGAGGGTGAAGTTGACAAAGTTCGACAGTAGCCAGTCCGATAGCTTGATCTGCAGGGTTTTTGGTAAACTTTGACCCACGTTTGCATATGTTGATAATTTGAAAGAACTCAAAACCTTGAGATAGACATCAAAGTCGAGCATCTCATAGCATGAACCATCCAACAGTTTGACCAGTTTCGACTTATATCCATTCTTTATGATTTTGGAATTGGATGTTGATCTAATCAAGTCCAGTATATCATTGGTTTGCCTCAAGCTAAGACCATACCTAGAGACAACCACCGTAAGTTCGTTAAGTGTCGTAACCAATTCATCGTTGCTTTCAGGAGGATGGAAATGTCCTCGGGTTTTGTTGCCAAGGGTGCTGCTGTTGCTGAAGTCAACAAGCTTTTGAATCGAGATCGATATAAATCGGCGGTACTTTTGAGTCTTCTGCAACCGTTCAACTGACATCTAGAGTAAAAGCAGCTAGCCAAATTTAGTGATGAGCTGCTTTTTCAAGAAGCTGGTCTTACATTCACTGGGTGAAAACATGCTGTTGTTAAGGAAGAGTGTGTTAAGAATGTTTCTGATCAGGTTTGTTTTGATTTCATTTTGTAAAAAGGCTGTCGCGCTATGTGAATTCGAGAGGTGCGCCTGCACAGCCTCATTGTGATACTTTGCTTTTGTAGTAAGTTGTCCCATTTCTGGCTACTTGCTGTAGTCCCATACACTGGTTTCGAGTACATTCCATCTCTTTGATGATGGTGAATTCCAGTATTGATCGGTGGTGTGATATATTAATAATATATGCCGTATATACAGAGAAGAAAAGGAAGAATTAGACACCATAATATTCAGCCTTCGTCACTTTTTCTCAACGCCCTTCATGTAATTGATAAACTCACTCTTGACGTCGAAATCAACAAGCTTACAACGATCAACAACAACTTCAGCACTCCGCTCAGTGATAATCCTTTCAATATCAAGCTCGTTTTTGTATTTGTTCAAAATGGAAACAGCTGCAATGTTTCTCCTCTCAATATCTTTTTGCATATCTTTCATTGCGTAAGGATCGATGTGTAAGAGTCTGTCTGTTTCTTCTTTGCTTAGTTTTGTACTCTCGTCAATCTTTATCTCCGTAATCATCTTTTGAGCCTCGTCGATACAGAACTCAATAGCATTGACTCTTTGAGACCACTGTGGAAAGATCACAAGATTTAACAACTCCAAACATGGCGAGCTTTCTTTTGAGACTCCTCGGAATGGCAATATTGACCTCTTGGTTGAAGACTCGTGATGGTTCAAGAGATTATTCAACCTAGTTGCCAGATTGTCATCGATGTTCATTCTGGAAAGCTTCAAAAAACTTGATAATGATTTGGAGGACGAAAGACAGATCTCTCTCTTCAACTCTGGTGAAGCGGGAATCAGTTTCTCCGGTATTATATCCAAGTCCAAGTCGGTCAGACTCATCGATGCGTTGGCCATACTTCTGTTACTATCTTTGTCGTTGATCATCTCCTTGTTTTTGTTGTTGACGGTTGGTTTGTCTGGACTTGGCGCTCTCCACATTTGATCTTGCAGTTCGGGTAGCTGTAAAGACAGTATGTGGTGAGGCAGAACTTTCAAGCAAGTCTTGGTAATTGATTAGCCTAACTTCAAATATCCGAACATATAAAGGGATATTTTAAGGGTGATCATACCCCATCCAGGACCGGAAAAGTGCATAGCTTTGGATGGCAATACCGTTTGCACAGCTATGGGTTAGCGCAGCGTGGAGAGGAAGCCTCCAGTCTTTTTTTTCCAAGGCGCAGAGGTTGTTTGAATAGCGCCTGACAAATGCTGAGGCAGTACTTTTTCAACAGACTTGAAACACATTTTCAAACAATATCACCTCATTGGTGCACACTATAGTCTCTCAATGTATTTGAACCACACCACACCATGAACAAATTTGAGAAACTGAGAGAGTCTGGTAACGAAAAGTTTAGAAATGAAAACTATGGGGGAGCTCTAATCCGCTATACGGAGTGCCTCAACATAGATCCAAATGCCTACGCCATCTACTACAACAGAGCAGCAGTGTTGATGAAGCTTGATGCCATGAAAGATGCGAAGAAGGATTTACTGAAGTCCTTAAAGTTGAATCCAGACTACGTCCCTAGCTTGTGCAGACTTGCATTTTTGTATCTGTATGAAGGAAACACCATCAAGTCGCTACGTAACTACGTCAAGGCAGTTGAGGTTTCTTCTCGAAACCCAAACCAGTTGGAGGTTTTCAAAAGCCAGCTCAAGGAATCCATCGGATTAGCTGAGATGAGAGCAAGGCAACAAGGTTACCCACAAGAATATATCGACAGCATCATTTCTGATAACATCAAGATCATTTTGGACAGCTACAAGCAACTTACAAGAACTCCCCGTGAACCTGATCAGAATGTCACTTCTAGCTTCAATACTGCATCTAATGGGGGTACATCAGGGTTTCCATCGGTTTCTGCATCCATTGTTACTCCAAATTTGAGCGGAGGGCAATATGGATTTACTTCAATACCTCTGCCGCTGAACGGTGTCGCAGGTATACCTATCCTGGGAGACATTTTGCAGGGTATTGCCACTGGTACCAATCCTGCGAATATAGTCCAAGCAGGCTTGCGTGGGTTTGGTGAAATGGGAGCTGACCCAGTTACGCTGGCTCCTCTACAAAATCAGGTTGACGTTGCTTTGACAGTGCCAAATCCCAACACCGCGGCAGGCGCATCAACAACATCCGTATCATCAGCAGCTCAACAGCAACCACTGAATGATAGGCAAGGTGAGAGTGATAGGCAAGGTGAGAGTGATAATTTGCCAGATGTTGATCCTGAGATGGAAATCCTGGAATCTGAGCCATCTGAGCAACAACAACAACAACAACAACAACAGCAACAACAACAGCAACAACAACAGCAACCGCAAACGTTTACATTCGTTCATGGTGCACCAAGTAACTTAGGAAATCTGATGGCTTCTGTCGCACAGCACTTCAGGAATCAGTCACCAAATGTGAACGCTACCAGTAATGGCAATCCCTCTCAGGGACCAGCATTACCAATACCAGAGTCAGCAAGTACGCCACCTCCCAACGCCCAAGCGGGAAATGACAGTGATGCTCCAAGATTGACCATAACGAGGACAACTGGAGCTGATAATGGCGTACAAACCACGACCACAACAACAACAAGAACGACGAATAACGCTTCAGATACCACCCCTAACCCAGCCGCCGCAACAGCCTTAAGGATAGCCAGAGCAGCCTCTGAGGCAATTGCGAATCACCAGCGCATACAGCAACAGAGCCAGAATGGTAACATCGATGCTAGGAGCATCGCTGAACAGGTATCCAGGGGCATTGGAGCTTTTCTGTCTGGATCTGGACCTGATTCTGGGTCAAACCCGACTGAAAGGACCGATGCTCCGCCTTCTGATGATGTGGACCCCGAGGAACTGGACTGATTCAACTATATATGGATCTCTTGTTTTTTTGTCAATGGACAGTTATGTTTGTATCTTCTGTTTTTATTTCATGGTCTCTTAAACCAAGTAGTAATTGTACATGGTAGACTGCGACTGCGACTGCGACTGCGACTGGGACTGCGACTGCGACTGCGACTGGGACTGGGACTGCGACTGCGACTGGGACTGCGACTGCGACTGCGACTGCGACTGCGACTGGGACTGCGACTGCGACTGCGACGAGGGACGCGTCGAATTCCCCTTTTTTCTAGCTCCCATTTCTCAAACCATTTATCTTTTCTACTATCAGAGTTTCAACTTCCCCTTCCTTTGAAGAATCAAACCATTCAAAATCAAGTGATTGAACTAACAGAAGCGGACACCTTCATGGACTTGCGACAACCTTTCATCCATTGTGGCATTTGCCACTGTGAACATACCAGTGGAAACATGTTTTATTTGACTTCATGCGCCCATATTCTTTGCTCCAACCACTTGAATATTGGTATGTCGAACCCCTCGTGAGAATAACAATCCCCAGCAGTTGAGAGTTAAATATTAACCTTGAACGTATTTGAAACAAACAGACGAATCATCTCTGAAGTTTATCACGAACATTGAACAGATAAAGATTGACTGTCCCGTCTGTAAAAATGAAGGCATCTCAATCTTGGAGATAAATGACAAACTGCCTTCAGACTTGAAACCTTACTTCAAACCTTTCCCCACACAAATAGAATCTTTTTTTGCAAATGCCCAATTTCAGTTTGTTGGATTGTTGGAAAAGATCGAGTTCCAGCAGAACCTGTTACACAGAAATAACGTTAAGAATGGAAAGTTGAAAGATTTGCTACTGCAGGCAAAGAGGGAAATCACATTAATGGATGAGCTGAAATATACTAATCAGTTGCTTAAACAAGAGAACTCGAGACTCACAGCTGAGCTTAACAAGAATCAAAAGACCGCAAAACAGAAAAGGCCGGAAACGGTGGATCTTACCATTGATTCAGCGTCTCCTCCTATTCCATCCTCACATGTCTCCTTGGAAGACCTGATACCATCGCCCACTATTAGTGATAGGAAGAGGCCCGGAACAGACTTGGACAGCGATAGACATCAAAGCTTTGTTCAAAAGATACAAAAGTTTTCATCAATGAAAAAGCTACCAGTAGCTCAACAACAATCACATAATAGAGAATCGCCACAAGCAAATTCAACATCGCTCAAAACATATCTGAGAAATTCAACGGTGGATTCATCTTCGCCATCATCATTTTCAGCTTCCTTTTCCCCATCTTTGTCTGCATATCCCAGATTTTCACTATCGCCGTTGACCTCAAGACAAAGTAGCGACGGAGAGGGAATGTCAAGGATATTACATCCTAGCAAGACGATCATGGCATCACCGATGGGTGGAAGATCTGTTAATCTACGAACCATGTCATTAAGACCACCAACTGCCCAGCCAGCGTTTAGAGCTTCCAGATCGCTTGCTACTTCGGGTACTGGTGCATCTGCCACTACAGTTACTAATGATGGAAACTCGACATTGTCCAATCAATACAAAGGGAGGCCCAAGAGGTTGAGCATCGGTCGAGGAGCAGGAAAGCCATCTTCCTCTGCATCTTCTCTTAGTTCACAATTCTTCAAGCGGTGACTCGAGAAAGAGATGGTTTCTTGTGGCGTTGTTCAAGGTTTTTATTCTTGCCTTGATCTTCCTGTCATATTATTTTTTGTCTTACAATTCTTTTCTGGTGTACTTGTAATGGCGGTTATAATGAAAAACAGGAGAGGTAGGTAATACCTGAATTTCTGTCTCTCTTTTTGTTTGGAAATTGTAAAAATTGATATTGGTAGAAAGATCATCATTCTTTCTTGCACAAATCATATATGATTTTCTTTTTATAAATAATAGTATGGTGAGAAATGAGTAAAACTGGGGTGAAAAAGGCTTGGATGCAATCAGATACATCCAGCGGCCCCAGTGCTTGCTTCCAGTGGGGCAAAGCATATCAGTGAATGATCAAGAAAGTGAGAAGGGAATTGTTGTAGTGTTATTGTTGTTGTTGTTCAAGGGCCATATTTTAAATGGAACCAGATCTCTTCAATTGGACCCAACATGCAAAGAATGGAATACCGAAACCGAGAGCTATATTTGTAAGAAGATATTGATATGTTAGTAAGGAGAGTTTGCAATGATCATAGCATTGAAGAGTATAGTAGAATTGGTCGTGACCGTACCAGAGTACTAGCTGGTGATTGATAGACCGATGATGCTATGAGTGTATCAACAGGCAAAAACCCAGATGCAATGGTCTTCATTCACTGTCGAAGTTGTTGGCATCTGGCATTTGGTGTTGTTCCAGTTCTTATTTCTGTTTTCAGAGTTCGCGTTGAAGGTTTCAGTAACTCTCGTGAGATTTGGAAAAACCGGATGCTCAAAATAGTCAACAGATTGTTTATAGGATGGAGAATGATGCACTTGAAGTTGCAAGGAAGATAGAAACTTTCCTATGAAGATCTCTGGTACCTTCTCTGTCTTTAGACGGTCAATTCTTTGAACTCAGATGCTTTAAACTGCTGGGAGGATTACATACCAAAAAATATGAAATGTGGGACAGCATAAGGGACTCTTCTACCGTGGACCTTGAATGGGAGGTTTGAGTATGGACCTTCAGGACCGTGACCACTCAATCTCTTTGTAGAGGACGAGAAGAATCTAGCGGAGTTGAATCTAGCGGATTGTCTTTGTAGTGACTTGACAAACATTGTTGTTACTGGTGTTGTTGATGGTGTTGTGAGTGATGAAGTATCGGTACTACTTGACAATGATTATGGCTCGAAGAATCTTAAATTTGGAGAGTGATTCTTCAAGCATCGTGATAGTGTAGATGGTGTAAACGCTTGTTGTTCCCAGCCTGAATCTCAGACCACTCACTCTCTGACTCTCTCAGAGCAGTACACTACCCATCACCACACCGCCAGAGGCTGCGACCAAAATTTGGAAAATTCTCATTTGAGTTCTTCTCATTGGCTGAACCTGCAGGATTGGCCCTGTTGGTGCACAGGTGTGCCTACCTCTGTCTGTGAACTGAACATCAACAGCCAATTGCCAAAGTCAGACTACTTTACCTTTCAGTACAACAAATGCCACTACACCAACAACCACTCTTAAAACCACCATCTAAGATCCTATTTCACAACATCCGTCTGGAGCTTGATTCATCTACAACACTCACTTGATCGACAAACACATACATTACAATATCACAAAAATGGCTGTCGCTCCTATCACCGGTATTATGAAGAAAAGAGTCTTGACCGACATCTCAGTTGGTAAGTACACCAGTCCGTTCGTTCCCTCAAATCATCGACAACAACAGATATACTAACAGAACCTCCATTGTTGTCACTTGACTACAAATTAATTCTCCCATTATAGGCACTACTATTGGTCTAGTCGCCGCCATTGGTTGGTGGTGGGGTTTCCACAAGCCAAGTGTCGCTGTGAGAGAAAACTACTACGCCGAACTTGCAAAGAAGAAGCAAATCGAAGACGAAGAATAAACATTTAGACAGACAAAACAAACCAAAAACTCTTTCACCATGTCACTCTCATCATCAATCAATCTATCATAACCTATAGGCCACAGAAAATTCCACCTTCCTTTTCTCTCTCTCTCCCCGTTTGTTTCCATTTGACCCCCGAACAGATAGCAATCTCCTCCTCTCTTTAATTAGGGTGTCATGCCTTTTGAAGCAGAATGTTGTTTACGACACCATGCAATGAATATAGCACCAATGAGGTAGGAGTAGAGCCTGACACACAGGTATCTCTTGAAAACAATTGGATAAGAAAATTAAGGAATGATGCTACAAGCGTGGCTGACTACTTCCTATCCCACTATATTTATATTCATCTCTCTGTTACAATTTTTCTTTATTTTGATCCTTGATTCTTCTTCTCATTCTAATCATTATTATTATCTCATATTTATAGATTTCGCCTAGTTTAGGCAAAAGTTAAAGAGCTTCTCCTGCTCAGACTTCGATTGTAGTTAGCATAAAAAGTGATATACATAACCCATCTATCAAAACCATTTCAGGGATGCCAACTGTACAATACTTGGGATCTAATGATTTGCAATATTGCAATAATGGTGTTGTATACACCAAACCTCCCTTTATGAGAGTCTAAGAGAGCGTTGCTTACTGTGTGGTTCAAGCGTAGGCTCAAAATATGTATGCACCTACATACGGTAGTTAATACAAGGTTGATCTGAAGCTTAACAATAAACCTGACCTATTGCAAAGTCACCTTCCATCCATATTTCTTTTTAAATACCGATACCAACGGACAAGCTTGAATTGGATCACCGTTGTACCAATTGACCATATAGATTCACTGTACGATATACAAATATGCCATCAACGACGACAACAGCAAGGACCGCTGCTAACCCCGAACAATCACAATTATTTGACACTTCGATAGTGCAAAGGAAATCCCTTGACCAGCTAACCAACATTTTCGGCAAGATACCAACGAGGAGTCTCAATGGAAGTAGTACAGCCTTAAAACAACCTCAAGAAGGTCATCTGAACCACCACCACCAACAACATCTTTTGATCTTGCAAAGGAGTCTCACATCAACCATAAACAACCTCACTACCTTCACCAATCTTCAAAAGCTGACGAACATAGGAAGGGTAATATGGCTGGATACACCGTCAGAGTATGATTACGCTTATCTCACATCCCAATTTCAATCGTTGGTGTTCCTATGCGATGGAAAACCAAACACGCTGGAATCCATTTCGAAGTTAATCAAATCAAAGATCTTACCCTTCACATCAACATCGACACTTCTTTCGCTAGTAGTGACGTGCAGAGAACAGTCTAAGACAATAAGCTTAATTCTTGAAAACTTGGGGGTGTTGGGAGACTTGGCGTCGGTTCAACACTGGACAAAATATTCTCCTGTTTTGCTAGAAAGAGACTTGGTCAGTCTGGATTTACCAATGGGTGGATTACGCGATTTGTTAGTTGATGGTTCGATTGAACCAATAAGTAATCTTGCTGATACTTTGCTTGATCTTGTTGTTGGATCCCAGTACAAGATTAGAATAACTAATAGTTTTCTCAAAGGTGATTCATCCATCAAGTTTTGGAAAATATTCAAGAGGAAGTTTGATACGCATCTCTTGAACGACTTGAACGACAAACAAAGAAAGATTATCTCTGATCAGGATGAAACGTTGTTTCTTGACCAGTTCTCGTTTTTCAGTAGAAGCGTCGATCTTGTTTGTCTAGATCGTGGGGTTGATTTTGTTGGATGTTTGTTGACCCAGTTGAGTTATTGTGGCTTATGCGATGAGGTATTAGGAACAGAAGTTGGAAACGTTTCAGTAGAGATGGAAGAAGGAGAAGGAGAAGGAGCAGGAGACCCAGAGGTAGAAACAGAAGGACAACAAGGACAACAGGAGAGTGGCACTGTTAGGTTCAAACTTGGCGACACTTCAGATGAGATATACCCACTAGTCAAAGATTTAAACTTCTCAGTGGTTGGATCTGTTCTTAATTCAAAGGCCAAACAATTGCAGGGTGAGTTTGATAAAAGGAAAGACTTACAAGATATTGATGCTATGAGAAAGTTTGTTGGTGAGCTGAACAGCTTGAAAGAGGGCCAAAAATGGGTTCAAAAGCATACCGCTGTTGCTGAAAAAATCTTGAAAACCGTCAAAGGTGACGTTGAAGATGACAGCTCAACAGGTGGCAAGATACCGTTGCTTGAAGATGTCGCTATTCCTTCCAGCAATTACTTCACCGAATTCATCGAATTGCAACAAGATATACTAAGTGGAGCATTGGACAACAAGAAAAATTGTACCTCCATCTTGGATCTGATGTACAAATTTGAACCCAAATTCCAAGACATTGTCAAGTTGATGGTGTTAACATCCATTGTGAGAAATGGTATCCGTGAACACGAATATTCAACTCTGAAAACTGAGTTTCTGAATGTATACGGTATCAAATTCATTCCATTGTTGATCAGACTAAGTGAGTTGAAATTATGCTTCCCAAAAGAGTCAGTGTCTTTCTTGTCGGCGGCAACAGCGAACTCTACGATGAATGACAACTATCTCGGATCGACGCAACTCATCAGAGACTTCCCATCGTTGGCGACCTACATGAACTTAATGCCCGTGGTTTACCAACAGGACTTGATGGATCCAAAGGATGCGGATTTTTGCCTTCCAGGCTACGTTCCAATAATAACAAGATTGATACAGTCTATATATGATAGAACGTATCTTACAACCGCTACATCTTCGAATAATAACTCTTCCGGACCAGGTGCTCAAAATCATGCATCTAACAACAGCAGTGCTCCAAGGCCTTCAAATAGAAGAATGAAGAAATACGGTTGGGATAACTTGGATCTGAGCTGTTTGAATGGGGAGTTGAAGCAAGATTTCCTTGTTCCTGAGACCAAAAGGAACCTTTTCCAATCGTATATTCCTCCAAAGTTATCCCATTTGCCAAACAGAAAAGACATGATAATAGTTTGCTGTATCGGTGGTTTAACCTATTCAGAGTTGGCCACAATCAGATACGTTTTGGGTAAGAATGAAGTGACAAGGACGAAGCAAGTCATTGTACTAACCACGGGGATTATCAAGGCTGATGATGTTGTCAATTCCCTGGTTTGATTGAGAGAGAACGGGGCGTGCGTGGGCATGTTTGAGAAAAAGGGTCCAGTCTCGTGCGGCGCAGGACAGAGGAGGAGTTGCCTAGGTACCCCTAAGGTGCCGTTCACATTACACCATTCCTACTCTGTTTCTTACCTCGTACTTCTCGAGTGAACAGACACCCTTTTATATGTACAATTAACTGTATATTACTTTATTAGCTGAAACCTTTCCGTCTTTGCGTTTCTGGCTTTATCTGAATGGTGTAGACCGGTTTATAAGCGGGTCTTTATCTGTATCGACGCACGCCTCATATTGCCTAGAATGACGTTAACTCATTTCAGCTAACGAGCTTTCCCGTAGTATGCGCAAAGTTTATCGGTGCTACCAGTAATTCCACAAAGTTCTGCTTTGATTTTTGAACACTCACTAGATATAGATGTTTCTCTATTCCAAATGGGTTCCCTAAAGTCATTGGTAAACAAAGGATTCCGCATACCACTAGCTGACTCTTCTGGAAACTCAGAGACTCGTTGCAACTACTATTGCTCATACTATAAGGTAAGTACTGTGAACTTATGGACATGTAAATAAGAGTCTGTAGAGGGTTCAAGAGTTCAGATAAAACAAGACTTTTCAGCTTCTTAGTAGTGACATAGACCAATGTCTAAAGCTGGGAAACATACAATTGCACCTCTGGCGAAAGTGAACCTCATATTTGTTGATGATAACCTCCAGATTTTGACTGCCAAACACAAACAAAAGATCACTACGTTTGTTCATTTGAATGCTCGACTGTATTTGAAACATTTATTTGTCTATTGATCAGTATCAGACAGATATATTAGATACATACACTATGAAAGGGTTGGGATTCCTTTGGGTAAATCAAACAAGAGACAAAGGGCGGAAAAAAAACTAAAAAAAAAAAGGGGGATTCGTCTCCCAAGGACTGGCCCTGTCAAGACCAATCCTCGGAGACGAATCCCCCATAAAAAAAAAGAACAAACAGTTCATTGTCAGTAAACTGTTTCTTCCTTTTTTTTTACGCTTTACCGTTATAACGGAACGTGATGGGCTTGTAGGCCCAAAGCGTAGTGGTTTTTGTTTATTCCCAAAAACTAGTACAAGGGCACGTTCTAGACCATGACCGTGTACTAGTGCAAGGAAACGAACAAGAGTAAAGACAAGCTCATGGACCACCATGTGTGTGAGCTTGTGTCTGGGCAAGGAACTAAATCAGAGACCAAAAACAAAGACGAGAAGCAGGACCCAAAGACGAGAAGCAAGAATCAAAGACGAGAATCACCGACAAGAATCAAAGACTAAAGCAAAGAACCAAAGACGAGAATCAAGAACCAAAGACAAAAAGCAAAATGCTGCGACAAAGACAGACAAATACAAAGACAAAGACAAAGACAAATACTACAACACCACAAACAAGAGATGCTATCCTCTACGACCCTCATATCCACAACAGTTCCCTCTTAGTGTATTAGCCAGCCGGACATCCCCAGTATCAAATACTTTCAAAGAGGCAGATAAGCTCAACACCAAGGTTGTATCTGACTCACCTTCCGTTTCCTCCAAGTCTGAGCCACAAGTGCTGCTTCAAAAATGATTCAAGGCAAACTGATCAAGACCATGATCATCTTCCTCTAAGCTTTGTTCGATTAGTGGCCACATATCGAAAGTCAAAGGATGAGACGGCTGTTCATTGAATAGATTGTTTTGAGCACAAAGACAACGCATCAAGGGTTCTCTGTTATCGTTTTCTTTATTATTTTTTTCTTTTTTCTTTATTCCTTTTCTTTTTTCTTTTCTTTTTCTTTTTTTTTTGAACAGGACAAAGGAGGAAACAAGAGGGAACCCAACCCAACCCTCAGCAGAAGCAGCACCAACAATGGCAAGGTCTTCTACGGCGCGTGTAGGTTTTAATCGGGTTGATGATGCCGATGTAGACGCTACTGCTGTTGATGATGTTGTGTTGTTGTTGGGACATGTGGGTATTCAGAGGGAGAATCTTTGAAACAGAAGAGTCAATAACCGAACCGAACCAAACTCACAGCAGAAGGAACACCATGAAAGGTTAGAATTTCCAGTGCTTGTATAGGTTATACGGAGGTTGATGTCTCTGTTTCTGTTCGTTAACTTGTATGATGCTTGCTTGTCAAAGAATCTAAACAAGGGTGTTAGTCTAAGGGGGAAATGGAACAGTGGATTGGATCGGTGTATATTTAACGTGCCTTGTCTTTGATATGTTGGTTCGTTGTCAACGACAGTGTCTAATACTTGGTGTCATGGCTGTATGTAAAGGTGCTTATAGTTAAAATAGAAAAGGGAAATAGGGGAAGAAGAAGAGAATAAAGCGAGGGAAAGAGGGAAGAATGAGACAAGGGAGCAAAGGGACTCTTTTATAGGCCAAAGGAGGACCAAACCTGCAGCCCATTTTTTCCCGAGATGGAGGACCCTGGTGCCATTTTCGTGGCAGTGCTACAGATTGCTACGTACACGCCCAGGGTGAAGTACACGGCTTGCTCTCATGCTAATGTTGCGGAAACTTCGGTTTTTGGTGGTTAGCAAGGAGCCGCAGCAAGCACACCCCACAAAGCTGTTCGACAGAACCTGCATTTAATCTTGCTTCTTCACATATATTCTTCTTTTCTTTCCTTCTTCTTCATCATTTGTTATTCATGCCATAGTATAGAACTAAGAAACATATCAGTTGAAATGTTCGGATTCTTTCTAATTGGCTGTAAGTGTATCATTATCTGCAAATTGACTCCCTTGCTTCCTTCTCATCCCAAGAAAACTTCCACTAACACATAGTCATGGTCACAAATGTATCGTGTTTATTTTAGCTCAAGCGTATAACAATACACTTGACGAATTTAAGGGTCAAAGTTTTCTATGTCCAAGATGCCACAACTCATCAATGTTAGCTGTGAGGCACATGAGATTTGTTACTCTTTACTTTGTCCCTTTGATTCCATTGAGTTTTAGAAAAGAGTTGAAGTGCAACATCTGTGGCTGTGAGGTTGATCTCTCCAAAGCGGAAATTGAAAATATGAAACGGCAGATTCAACAGTCTGGTGGTGGTTATGGATACGCCCAACAACATCAACAGCAGCAGCCGTATCAGCAATCTCAGCAACAGCCGTACCAGCAACATCAACCAGCCAAATATTGATGATCAAACATTGATTACTTTTTGATCAGAGTGCTATATTGGTATTTTGCCATGTTTGCTTGCTTTAGGATTTTTTTTCGATCAAGAAAGACTAATGTGTTTTTAAGTATGGCAATACATAACGTTCAAATAGCAAAGATAAAAATTTAGCTGCGACACTTGACAGAGGGCCAACCTCTTCAGTTTAGTAGCTTTCATAATAGTTCAGCTTTACTTTCTCCTCGTAATCAAGCAAAAGTTCAATCAATCCATAAAAACAGCATTTAATTCCATCAGAAATAGCCTCTTTTTTGGCCTTAGACCATGCTTGAGACTTGGTCGGTAGCCCTTGGGACATTCCATTCCCACACCTCTTGATCGATGTACCATCAGCTAGAGTCATCCTCATTTCAACCGTGACTTTCAAACTGTACTTGTTTCCTCTCTCATCTGTTTCTTCTGCCTTTTTGTAGCTGGTCAAATCAAACCCATCCAATGAATACTTAGAGTTCTGTAACCTTTGATCATAAGCCTGAGTCACAGGAGTGACCTGAGTAACGTTTAAAATCTCCGTACACCACCCGTTGGCATCAAAGCACAAGTTTGCGAACTCGATCATTCTATAACATTGAAGCCTTCCAAATTGATCGTTATTGTGCATCACATTGACACGTTGTTTCCTATACTCCCTCGAGAATACATCACAGTGGTAGTAAAAGTTATTCATTGCAGCCACAGACCATTTGGAGGCCAATTTAGATGACATCGTTCCAAAATGCCTTTCGATCTCTTCAACATCCCAGGATCGTAAATCTGGCATATATTGTGTGATTCCTGCATCGCCTGTATCCCCAATAAGTGGTGGATCAGTTTGTTGACGCTCGCAATTCCTCCTGCTCATTTCATAATGCTCTTCAGAAGTAAGGCAGCAGCTTTGTACCTTTGATCTCCTAAATTTTTGCACTTCGGTGGGCTGCACAATCATGCCGTTGAGTTGAAAAGTTTTATAATGAACACTTTGGTTTCTGCTTGAATGAAATTAACCAAACAGGGCTCAATCGTCTTTTATCAATCATGTTCGCCCTGTGTATGATCTCACCTCTGTTAAATCTTGCGTTATCGCGTCTAATGTCAACACGACCCGGTGCCAAACCTACCTCGCACCGCTCACAGTATTGCCAGAGACAACGCAGATGCGACTGTGATGACACTTGACTATAATGTTTATATAAGGATCTAAGATATTATTAGATTATTTATTGTAACATAATCTATGATGTTGCAAGGAAACAGAGATACATAAAGCAAATTAAAAACAAGAACGGTTTTGAAAGAAGATGTATATACTGAGTGCATCTATTCCTTGGTAACAGCCTCAAAGACAGGATTATAAGGCGGAATGTACCCAGTGAACAACTCAAACTGATGTATTCCTTGGTTGACCAACATCTCTCTCCCTGGGATAACCTTCCATCCATACTTTACACTCGCCAGTTCCATAATCCGAGTAACCAAAGGCTTGTAAGCAGCCTCAAGAAGGAAGCATTGACTTGAGGATTTTTTTGAAAGAACAGTTTCAACCTTCTTCAAAAATTCGTCACTGATCTGAGTGTTTCCTGGAACCGTGCTGACACAGAGACTGATGGAATCGATCTCATTCAAAGACTCAAACGAATCTAAGATCTCAATGTTGTATGACTCTGGGAAATGGGCTTTGATTTCGGTCAGCTTAGACGAAGTT
Source organism: Ogataea rishiriensis (assembly GCA_030569615.1). Lineage (NCBI taxonomy): Eukaryota > Fungi > Ascomycota > Pichiomycetes > Pichiales > Pichiaceae > Ogataea > Ogataea rishiriensis. Next base: position 16,334 of record JAJMLH010000054.1, on the reverse strand, counting down.
CTATTCAGCAGGTAAATCTTCCTGCATCCCAATTTGTGCAAAGCATAAACAGCTGCTCTAGACGTTCCACCACCACCTATGACCAAACCATAATCATTGACTGAGGATATGAGTCCATTTCTGTAAAATGATTCAGTGATCCCTAGCCAGTCAGTGTTGTCACCTCTCAATTTTGAATCTCCAATAGGGAACAGAGTGTTGATAGCACCGATTGCGGTAGCGGACTCAGACAACTCGGTGGCATACTTCATCATGTCTAATTTCAAAGGAATGGTGATAGCACAACCACCAAAGTTTCTATCTGTCAACAGCTCATTCTGCACCTTCTCTGCATCAGAAGTTTCAAATTTCGAAAAAGAATGTGGTAAACCCAACTCGCTGTAACCCGCTCCATGTAGAATTGGCGACCTTGAGTGTGAGATTGGCTCACCAACTATGTAAAATTTTAGCGTGCGATTGCTCCCTATCAAGGTCGAAGCCTCATTAATCTGCCTTATCGATAGTTGACCTGGTGCAGAGGCATTTGGGAGTGATGGGTGGGTGACTGGGGTTAGCAATGGATTGACGATTCTAGATAATTGACCAATTTGGGTCATGTTAATTGCAATCAATGGCTTTTCGGTATGACCAGCTCTGAAGTTCTCTAATTGCAAGTTATCAGAAAACTCGGTAGCAGTACCCACAAACTTGACAACATCAACATTGAGTCTCAATGCAAGCTGGTACTTATTTTCCCACTCAGATGAATCCCATTTATAGTTACCAGAAAAGTCGTGATGAGAACCCAAAATCTTTGTGAACTTTCTTTTAGAAGCTAGAGTGTCTAGTAGGCCTTCTGGCAAAGAAAGCTCCATATCTAGGTATGGCACACCAAGCTTGAAAGCCAACTCTGACAACTCTTCAATTTTGGCAACTTCCGAATCTGGGAATTTACCACCCTGAGACACTGTTCTCAACGTGAAAATGATCGGTAGGTCAATGTGATTCCTCAATAAACCAACTTGCTCAGAGACAAACTCTGGATCATATGATTTCAAAAGGTCAACACGTAACTCAACAGCATCGCAACCGGTAGTGATTTCCTCCAGCTTACCAGTAACTTCGTTCAAGTCAGGGAAGGTTAAACAGACAAAAAAAGATTGCTTTTTCTTTGGAATTTCAACAACATTTTCACCAGTAATTTCACCAACGAAACGAGCCATCGACTTTTTCAGCGTTGCAAACTCCTCATTTGTAACACAGTTTGGCGAGAAAAAGTAGCTGTTTGAGCATTCCTTGTACCATTGTTCTCTTCTCTTCCAAACTGTGTGGATATCCTGCTGGTATGATGGTCTAACGGTATCCTTTTCTGACAAGAATGCAATCGTTTCACCAATATCTCTGTGCAAATGTAAAACAATACCTTGCTTCATGTAGTCTTTTAGTAACTCTCTTGCAGCCGGTGTTTCCACTATTCCTCCACCGGTAGCAATGACATAGCCGCTTGAATACTTGATGAAAGATTCTTTGACAACCTCCAGTTCTCTAGCTCTAAATTCTTCCCATCCGTTCTCTTGAACAAACTCTTTAACGCCTAAACCAACCTCTGTCTCAAAGACATCGTCCAAGTCAACATATTTGAAACCGACAGCTTGAGAAATAACATCAGCCATAGTCGTCTTTCCTGCAGCTCTCATACCAATCAGAATGACACTCTTGTTGCCGTTTGGACTTGGAACGTGTGACTTACTGGCACTGGCAGCAACATCAGCGGACTCGTGACCGTTCAAAGACGCACCAAACTTGGTGTGGAGGACGTCCCACCAACCTGGCCATGTCTTGCCCGTACAACGTCTCTCCTGGATGATGACTGGCTGCTTACACAAACCGGCCAAAAGAGAGAAACTCATTGCAACCCTGTGGTCATCATATGAATAAATTCCTGGGGAATCTGGACTTTTCAAGTCGTTGTAATCAATACCGTGGATGACGATACCATCGTCCAATTCTGTAGCAGTAACACCAAATTTGGCGAGTTGCACACGCATAGCTTCAATACGGTTGCACTCCTTCACCCTCTGGTTGGCAATTCCTGTGATAGTAGTGTATTGATTTGGATCGTTAGCAATAGCAGCAACGACAGTGGCTGTTAGGAAAGCATCTGTCATTGGTTCCATATCAACATGTGGGAGTGGCTTCAATTGACCCAATGGAGGCCCTTGAACTGTGGTAGATGTGGCAGTCTGAGTGACTGTACAACCCATCGGTCTCAAGACTTCAACGGCGAAACGGGCGTCACCTTGCAAAGAAGCAGAGCCAATGTTTGGAACTGTACATTTTGTACCAGTCATGGCAGCAAATGCCAATGGATAGGTGGCAGATGAAGCATCTGATTCAATGACGTACTCCGGTGGATTCACATAGGTGGCCTGTGGAATATGGTAAGTATATTCCTCGGTTTCAGATTTGGTGACGTTCACACCAAAGGCTGCCATCATTCTTATGGTCATATCCACATAAAGCTGTGAGATAGGCTTGCCACCGACCAAGGATAGAATGACAGGCTTTTGAGCATATGGGGCGCACATCAATATGGAAGAAACATATTGTGAGGAGATGGTTGCAGCTAGTTCGATTCTACCACCTTGTAGACCCTTGCCACATTGAACTCTGACAGGTAATGAACCTTCGTTGTTCAAGTATTCTATCTGAGAGCCATTTGCTCTTAAAGCATCGACTAATGGACCGTTAGGTCTTTCTTGCATTCTTTTGTTACCCGTTAGCACTATGGAACTGGTACTTCCATTCACATCGACCAAAGCAGCAACAGAACTCAAGAATCTGGAAGCAGTACCTGCATTACCTAAATAAATCTCTTCTTCACAGGCAACTAGTTTCCCACCGTTACCGTTAACAACCACGGTATCTCCATTATCTTCCCATGATATTTGTGCACCTTTTAAAGCAGACACTGCAGCCAACATATGTTCGGTATCATCTGAGTGTAGCAAGTTCTTGATCTTACACTCACCTTTACCTAGAGCTGCCATGACCAATGCTCTGTTTGAGATAGATTTTGAACCTGGAGGTATAACAACAGTTTCTTCTGGAGATTTGGTGAATGGATAAACAACAGTTTCGTCTGTCAAGACAACTCTTAAATCTTCATCGTTGACATAGGATGCTTTAGGTTCGTAACACTCCCCAATCTTCTTTAAAAGAACAACCTTCTTTTTGGAGCCATCATTCTTCTTGTCAATGGCCATTTTTTGTAAAAGCGTGTCAATTGGACAAACCTTACCGTTGATCCTACTCTGCAAAATCTTGTCATTCAATGAGACGGGTAGACCGTAACCTGCAAAACATTTGGACAATCTAGAGACGGCAACAGGAGATAGAATTCCCAAGTACCTACTCAACTCTGCCTCTTTCACGGCACCAACAGCGACACATTCTCCATGCAAAGCCTGTGGGGTCAATATGGCCTCATATGCGTGACCAATAGAATGACCGAAGTTTAGTAAGTTTCTCAATCCACCTTCTCTCTCATCAAGAGTGACAACGTTGGCTTTCACTTTGATGGATCCTAGTACGAGCTTGAAAATGTGATCCAGAATTGGCGTCAAATCAACAGATCCATCCTGTTTTCTGTTTTTGACGGTATCTAAAAACTCCTTTGTGTGCTTCTCCAACCTTGTGAACTCATCCTCATCCCAAATGGCAGCAGTCTTGATAACTTCAGCCATACCGTTGATGAACTCTCTCTCAGGTAAGGTCTGCAAGAATGAAACATCGGCAAAGACATAGTCCGGTTGCCAGAACGCACCAATGAAGTTCTTACCAAGGGGGGTATCTATGGCAGTCTTTCCTCCAATGGATGAATCAACCATTGCCAAGAGGGTCGTTGGCACTTGAACAAATCTAACACCTCTCATAAATGTAGCAGCAACGTAACCAATCATATCACCAATAACACCACCACCAATCGCAATAATAAAGGTGTCTCTGGTACACCCTTCTATCAACAGATAGTCTTCGATGGCAGCCTTGGTGGCTCTGTTCTTGTTGGCTTCACCTGGTGAGACTGTGTATGTCAACAGTCTCGACTCTGGTCTGAATTCAGCAATTGCTGCAAGCATGTCATTCTTGTAGGCCGATAGATGTCCAGCCTTCTCCAAGTTGGTGTCTGTGATAATCACATATGTGGATGATGCTCTTGTTGAAACAATTTCTTTACAGATATGGGATCTGATGTTGTAACCGACATGAATAGATTTTGATCCTAGGATCTCCACTTTTTCAATACGAGTTTCCTCCGTCATTGTGCTGAAGAATTCAATATTTTTTGGTGAAAAAGAGACACTTGCTGGATTAAACAGATATCTTTTAGCAAGAAAACTTTGAATCGATGGTATAAAAAGTCAAAAACAGAATCGAATGTTTCTCTGTTGAACAAAGGAGGACCAACCACCTCCATAATTTTTCTCGACATCCATCGCTCAGTCCGACTGCCTGTTGAGATTGAGTCATGTCACAATGTGCAAAATTCCGGGTCGAGGTCAACTTTTTCAGAGGCTGTGCAACATACGGCTGTTCTGTGTATTGTTCGGACCTGGAGTAACTATTGATTGCCTGTATCTGTTCCGTTAATTTATATAGTATATATCCAATTATTTGTTTATTTGGCTATCTACTTCTTACCAAACATCAGAACGAGAAAATAAATTAATCCAGAATGTAGATTTCATTACTGCACTGTTGCTTGATTCTCCTCCTGAACCAGTCACCCAACAAATGCCTTCGGTCTCTTGTTCAGCAAGGTATCATCTTGATGGGTCCTCATTGAGTGAGCACGAGTCTTTAAAACTCCGCTTCGAAGTCAGCGGTGGCAAGTTTGATTCTAATTTGAGATATGCATCGTTTAGTTGTTTGACTCGGCTATAAGCATTTGTTTTGTGATGACGTTGGTTGACGAGCGGCATAATGACAGAGGTATAGAGCTTGTCCAGATCATCTTTGAGCGTATCAACTCTCTTTCTTTCTTCCGTTCTGAAACTGCTTATCTGCTTTTATCAGTCTCTCTCCCATAAGTCGCCGATACTCCTCCAGTTTGGCAATTTGCTCCTTTATTTCATTGAGCTTTTGCTCATGCGCAAAGCTTTCTTCAGATCTTCTAAGGTTTGACACTTCCAAACTTTGGATTGCTTCGACCGATTCTTCCTGATAATTACGCACCAGTACAATCACTGTTTCAAGCTCTGACTTTAAGGCCCTGTGTGTTGCTTCTAACTGTATTTTCTTCTCACGAAGTTCCTCATGCATGACACGCATACCGTTCTCATGAGTATCGAGTCGTTCTATTCTTCAGTGTAAGCTCGTCTGTTCTTTTTGCAGAAGAACGTTGTTGTCTTTGAATGTTTTGACTTCAGATTTGTATGCGATGAAAGCATCGGAAAGGGTGGCAATTTGTTGTTTGTAGCTTCTGTAGGTTTTTAGTTTTGCCTTCAGTTCTGCAGAATGAATCTTTTCTTTTGCCAGTTCATTAGACTTGGCCTCAAGTAAAGCATTCAATTTTGCAATTTTTGCACTTCCAACGCTATTGCCTGTTGACATCACTTCAGTGTCTTCAAAAGTGAGCGGTATTTGGGACACTGGCGTGGCGTTTTCCAAGTCACTCGCTGACGTTTCTTTGTTTTCAGCACTAGACAAAGGTATAATCTGTGGAGAAGGTAGCGTGGAAGTACGAAGCATGCTTCCCCTATTATATATGCCTTCCTTGTTGTTTGTTTGTTCTCCATCCTTTGGGAGGACACTAGAACTCTTTTCAAACAACGCCATCAACTTGTTTTGCTTTGTCTCTGGGTTTCGTGTTGTTGCTGAATTGGAGACACCGTTTTTTATAGAAGTTTGTTCTGATTCGGTAGTAAATTCACTTACTAATACCTTGTTTGAAAAAGCTACCGACTTTCCCCTATGTCCTGGGCTTGTAGAAGTCGAGTTAGCATATTCTGGACCCCAATCTCCATAGATGCTTCTGGTAGATCCCATGTACACTGGTTCTGGAACTATGAGCTTTCCAGCATCCTCAGCTTCTTCCGCTTCTTCCTTGTCAGCAGGACTGACTGTACCGTGCCACCCGCTCAAAGGTCTAAAATGAGAACGGAAAAAAGACATATAGCTGAACGTTTGTTAGAAAGAATTTGTACGGTACTTGTATATGTTTAGTAACAAATAAACAGCAGCTATCTCTTGGAGAACTAACAGAATTTATTGGCTGATGTGACAAAAGAGGGATAAGAGGGTCTCTCTTTTTCTTAAGAGCGTGCGACTCATCACTGCGGTGCCCATCACGGATGGAGCGCGGCTCAGACCGCGGGCCGCGTAGCACTTTCCAGCACGTCGCTGACTTGCATACACTGACAGATCGCCATCCATTATCAACATTAGCATTATTTTTGGTTCTTGAAAAATAAACAGCCTAGTCAAACGAATCATTCTGCTTATACTCCACCAATTACAGTACAGCAGAACAACCCAATTGACTTATAAACAATGACGGAATGGATCAAATATACAGGGATCAAACGTAGCCAGTTCGACTTTGGCCTACCTGTCTGGATACTCATCATCATTTGGCTCTCCATTCCAGTTCTATTCTACACTGTATTTGCCAAAGTTGCCTATCTTTCGAAGAAGAGATATGAGAGGGCAAGGGGTCCACACCACGGTAAAGAGAACGAAGTTGTGATTGTTGTGCTTGGTGATTTGGGTCATTCTCCCAGAACAACTTATCATGCTAGGAATTTCATGAAGCTTGGCTATTTTGTGCAGTTGTGTGGTTACCTGGAGAGTGATCTTCCTGGTTTCTTGTACGGAGATTCCATGGAGGATGATGATCTTATGTCGATCAATGAGATAAAGGCTATCAAGAACACCCATAATTTGCCCTACCTTTTGTTTGGAATTGTGAAGGTGGTACTCCAAGTGTCCGATCTGTTTAAGCTGTTGAGCGATGTCATTGACGATGATACCAAGTATGTGATGATCCAAAACCCACCTTGCCTTCCGTTATTGGCAGTGGTTTGCATATTGCAGACTGTGTTGTTTCCTCACGTGAAGTTGATTATTGATTGGCATAACTTGAACTACACGATATTGAATATGAAGTTCAAAAATGTGAATCATCCGATAATAAAGCTTCTCAGGTATTATGAGATGTCATTGAGCAAGAAGTTTGCATACTTGAATCTTACAGTGACAAAAGGGATGGAAGAGTTTTTGATCGAGAACTTCGATCTTGAGGAAAAGAGGGTTTTGACCTTATACGATAGACCTAGCGAAAACTTCACTCCAGTCAGATCACAAGAGGAGAAGAGTGACATTGTTGGAAGGTTACTTCCTCAAATATTTGGGAAGGGCATACATTTTAACCCTCAGTTGGACAAGATTATGGTTACATCAACTTCTTTCACAGAAGATGAAGATTTTGAAATATTGATCAGGTCATTAATGGAGTTAGATACGAGACTTCCAACGGATTCCAAAGTTTACATGGTGGTAACGGGCAAAGGTCCATTACAAAGCAGATTTGCAAAACTCGTGTCTTCTCACAGGTGGAGCGACAACCTCATCATCAAGAATGTTTGGCTTCCAATAGAACAATACCCCGAGATTTTGAAAATAGCGGATGTTGGTGTCTCTTTGCACTATTCATCATCGGGGCTTGACTTGCCAATGAAAGTGGTTGATTTGTTTGGGTGCGGTATTCCTGTCATTACACTAGGATTCAAAACGATTGGTGAATTAGTCGAGAATGGTGTTAATGGGTTGGTTATGAAGGACAATTCTAACTCTAGTGAAATGTGTGATAAGATTCATGATGTATTATACGGTGACATGAAGCTTCGAGAAACTTTGAAAGAGGGTGCCTTGAAGGAAAGCGAAATTAGATGGGACGACGAATGGAACTCAAAGCTATCGAAAGAGTTCCAATTCAAAAAAGCCATAAGATGACGGTTGCCTAACTGTCTATATCAGTAATATTTGATCTTTGATCGATCTCAAATAATCCAAGTTATTCCTATCTAGCATATTGCTGGGCGTATCGTTCGACCAAAACTCGTATTGATCATAATCGATCAGATCCTCATCTATCGAATCGGGCAAAATGTTCCAGTCCAAGCATTTCTGTTTGTTTGTTAGTAGCAGGCCCGTTATAAAACACCACAGTTTAGCAGTCTCTAAATTGTTGTATCCTCCTCCACCAAGAAGCAAGAAATCCACCTGGGGATGCTGCGTTATAATTTTCAGAATGGCCAACCCGTACCCTCTAATGGTCAAATTCCACTCTTTGAAGTCTTTATCAGAGCACAATCCATCCGCACCACACTGAATGACAACGCAATCTGGTTTGAACTGATTCATTTTTGGCAAGAGCACATTGTCCATGATCCAACTGAGTGAAGCATCGGACAATCCTTTCAACGTTGGGAAGTTGACATCATAGCCCTTTCCCCTGCCATTACCATCGTTTGGAGTCTGGCCCGTTCCTGGGAAAAACCCCATTTCGAGCCTATGGACTGAAAAAGTCATGATTCTATCGCTAAATCTAAATGCACTGGAAACACCATCGTCATGGTGTAGGTCTAGGTCGATATACATAACTTTGGGGTATTTTAAACGCAGGTTTAAAATCCCAAGGTTTATGTCGTTGATATAACAGAAGCCGGATGCTTTTGATTTATGTGCATGATGCCTGCCTCCTGACCAGTTGATTGCAATGTTTTGTGTTGTGTTTGTTTGAGCCAGTAGCCAAGCTGTTGACGAAAGTGTTGTTCCAGCTACTAGTCTTGCGTATTCGTCAAGGTGTGGAAATATGGGGCAATCGTAGAGCAGACCGTATTTTTCAAGAGCCTGTCTTTGTTCGTCCTCCTCCAGTTGTCCACCTTCTTCCAGTTCTCTATTATCAGGTACTATGGGCAAAGTATTCGATTGTTCTAGTTGACTCAGTCTTTTGAGAATTGATGGTTGCAATTTAGACAAGTCATTGACAAAGTCTGTCCATTTTCTTTTCTTCAGAAGTTCTTTCACATACTGTTGATCATGAAATTTGACCAACTGGGTCTCTGTTGCTTGTTGATAGTTAATCAGTACCAGTTTTTCATGCTGAAGTGTATCGAATAGGTGATAGCCATCTAACAAGGCATGTATTATGCTTGATCTATTTTCGTTTGAAGGCAGCAGATCAACTATAAGAGAATCGCGTCTTGAGAGTTTGATCAGTCCAACGTTGAGTGGCAACGATGCTGCTTCGACTGCAGGTATTGTCATTTCACGAGGAAAGATGCTCACTTGCTGGGTGTGTTTAAGGATGTGCTGATGTCATAGCAATACGTTCATCACTGTCGCAATTTAGTTCAAGTTTCAGAGGATGCGAAAGTGAAGCATTGTAAACGCGTCTTGAGTCACGTGCACGAGAGGTGAGACCCCTGGTTGCTGTGGGAATCACCAACCATACTACAATACGCCATACTACACTATACACCAACAGCGATTATTGCAACAGCTACACCTTCAGAGAGTAGTAATCAGTCAATCAACATACCCTATGTAAGCAGAAGCAAAAGCATGACAGTCTTGGAGACCCTTATCTTAGGAGGTTCAGCTTCTCCCCTCCCCTCCCTACATTTTACCCCACACTGTGCGCACTTTCACATGCCTTCTGCAATCTTTCCCCAGACACTTTTTTCACATGCACTTTTGCTCTCCCTCTCTGTGTGTTTGGCCGTTCCCTATAAATACACTCTATTTATCCCCTGATCCTCCAAACGACTTTTCTCTTTTATATTGTCACCAACAACTACAGAAGATACATTCAATACACCATCACTACATAATATAATGGATAGATTGCAACAGCTAGGAAGTCACCTCCTCCCAAAAGGTGTCAACTTTACAAACCAGCAACACTTAAGATCAAAAAACCCTGACGATGTAGTCATTGTCAGTGCCTACAGAACAGCATTGACAAAATCGGGAAAGGGTCTGTTCAAAGACATTAATTCTGACGAAATCTTGATGAAGTTGCTTCTCGAATTGTTCAAGAAAATTCCGGATTTCGACCCTTCATTGATTGAAGATGTTATTATTGGTAACGTGTTGAACCCTGGCGCAGGTGTCAACGAACATAGAGCTGCTGCAATTGCAGCAGGAGTCCCATCGTCCACTCCATTCATGGCAATCAATAGACAGTGTTCTTCCGGTTTGATGGCAATCAATGATGTCGCAAATAAGATCCTAACTGGACAAATCAAGTGTGGTTTAGCAGGAGGTGCTGAAAGCATGTCTCAAAACTATGGGCCTCAAGCTGCTCCACATATATCTCAGATTGTCCTGGATGCATCAAATGATGCCAAAAATTGTCTATTGCCAATGGGAATCACAAGTGAAAATGTGAATTCTCAATACTCCATCACCAGGGCCGAGCAGGACGAATTTGCAGCCGCTTCGTATCAGAAGGCTGAAAAGGCAGTCAGAGAGGGTCTCTTCAAGGATGAGATCTTACCTATTCAAGTTGAAATAGAAGAAGATGCCGAGGATGATGATGACGAAGAAGGAGAAGAGAAAGCTGCAAAGTTTAAGACTGTAACCGTTTCTACTGACGAGGGACCAAGACCAAACGTTACCGCGCAGTCGCTAGCTAGGCTCAAGCCAGCTTTCAAAAAGGATGGTACATCACATGCTGGTAACGCATCTCAGGTCAGTGATGGTGCAGCTGCAGTCTTACTTATGAGAAGAGACTTTGCGGAAAAGCTTAACCTTCCTATCGTTGGGAAGTACATCGCCACTACAATTGTTGGTGTGCCACCTCATATCATGGGAGTTGGCCCAGCATATGCCATACCAAAAGTTTTGGAGATGTGTGGATTGCAAACCGATGATATCACCGTTTTTGAGATCAACGAAGCCTTTGCAGGACAGGCATTATTCTCTTTAAGGTATAACAAATTGGACGTTTCGAAGGTCAACCCAAGAGGTGGAGCCATTGCATTGGGACATCCTTTGGGTGCCACCGGTGCTAGACAGGTGTGTACTCTATTGAGACAGTTGAAAGCTGGCGAGTTTGGCGTTACAAGTATGTGTATCGGTGGAGGACAAGGTGCTGCGGGTGTGTTTGTGAAGGAGTAAACAATACTTTTTTATCAGTTATAAATAATTATAGGAATCTATCATACTTGTTGTAGTTCAATAAGTAAGGTGGTGATAAAAGCTCAACGCTACACTACTCTGTGCATGCACGTACTTTACATCTCAAGGCTAAACAGTTTTTGTACTCCCCAAGAAAAGGCAAAAAAATTTAGAGTTCACTGGAACGTCCTTTCGTTAGCTACCGTCTCAGATCTGGTTTTTTAAAACAAGAACAATTTACAGGAGATATTCACAGATTCTCTTGTTCATTGTGTGAAACTCCTTACACATAGCCAAAAAAAATCCAAGATTGAAGAATAATGTCAGAAGAGTCATCCAATCAACCGCCAACTTCAAATGGCCAGTCACAGGTTACCAAGAAGACCGCGAGTAAGAGGAGGAAAAATGGCAACAACAATAACAGACAAAGGAGGGTAAACGCCTTAGGAGCAGATGTGTTGGAGTCTTCGGTTGATGCTGACGGCAATACCATCAACAACAAGAGCACTGGAAAGAGACAACAATCGAAACAGCCTAACAAGACAGAAAGAGCTCCTCCAAAACTTCATGAGATCAACAAGTTGACAAAGAAATTTCAACCAATAACCATCAATGGTATAGCAGTTCAGTCGTTGTCCAAGCCGATCAATGAGTACCTTACAAGTGTAATCCAGGATAGATCCAACCAAAACGACATTTACATTTCATTCTTGATGAGAATCACCGATCCTGATTTTCCTTATGATTTGGACTTCTTGAATCTCTCTTTGGGAATACCCAACAGTTATCCTTTCAAGAACAATGCAAGTCCCACCATTTCTGTTTTGAATAGTGATATCCCTAGGGGATTCAGTGTCAACATCGAGATTGGATTTAGGCAGATCGTTGCCACTGCTTTGGCCAACAGATTAAACAAAAAAAAACAGAGAAACAATAAGCAGAAGAGCAATTTTGACGATGGGAAATCCTCTTCTCCAGTTGAAGGTGAGGATGCTGTAGAAGGTGGCTCTGAGGATCTTCAAATGGTTTCAGGTAACGATCTTCTTAGTATGGTGTTGACCTTGGAGAAATATCTCGAACGATTCTTGGCTATGGAGAAAAAGGATACGATCAAGATTGTGAAACTGATAAATACGAAGAAGGCAAAGACTGTGGAAGATGATCAAAAGCATAGAAGCAATAAAAGCAAGACAAAACTTGAAAAAACTGTGCCCATTGAGATTACTCCAGAAGTGTTATCAAAAAGAACTAAAGAGATTGATGCTTTCAAACAGAGACTGAGATTGAACAACATAAGGTTGTTCAAAGAGACACCACAAAACACAATCTATAGGCTTGATTTGACTTTCCAGGATGAACAGTTTACAATAGAGATTGAAAACTTCAACGAGATTACCATTCAAAAGTTACCAGTCAAGGTCATCATTCCAAAGGAGTATCTCACCAACGTTAAGAAACCTTTGAAGTTGGAGATTGATATGGCTAATGAGTCCAATCTAAAAATGATAAACTCGATAGAGGATAAGAATCTGAAGTTGATTTTTGGAAAGTTGTTAAACAACATGAATGTGAATTTTACCCATGCTGCTGGGGGATTCATCAAGACAAATTTGAAGGAAGTTTCAGGTCAAGACGATGTTGAAGTGGAATCTAGAAAGATTGCGATAAATCAGTATTGGTCTATCACTAGCCAGTTGAACTTTTTCATTGAAAATATTGAAAAGTTTTTGAGCCCCACTGTTGATTTTGAGAAATGGTTCGAGGCAAACACGTTGCTGAACGAAGAACTTTTATTGGCCTCTTTATAATTTGATAAAGGTAATGATGGTTTTGCAACTAGCGTAGGCTGTCAAATCCAGCAGTTGTATTCAAGTGTCCGAGTCAAAAATGTAAAAATAAAAAGAGGAAGTATTCTCTCAAGGCCCAGATAATACTAAATAAAGGCAGTGCAAGTGATGTCCCGAAAGAAAATTGAGTTTGGCGGCTCTTTACGCAGATTGAAGACAGATCAGATTCACAAGTGATTCGATTTCTATGTCCTCTTCTTATATAAGGCTGCCTTTCATTCCACTGATCTTTGATAAGTAGCTACATGGCACTAGGAACTCTCATATAACACCAAGAAACTCATTGTTGAGCTTCTGAGTGATTCGTTATTGTTCACCAATGAATAAACAGAGTGAGGCCGAGCTCCCCACTCGGAAACTCTCTGGGGAAGAAGAAGAATCTGTCAAGATTTCAAAATCCTCTCGAAGACCAAACATTACAACTCCAATGTTGGGAGAGATACAGAGCAGTAACAACGGCAAAACGAAAATGACAGGTCTGAGGAAGTTCAGCGACAAGATAAGAAGGAAGTCATCTATCAGAACATCAAACAACGTCACTGAAGAGTTCATGTCCACCAAATACGATGAGACTATTCAGTCAGAGGAGCCAATCAAAGTGCACAGACTCTCCACATTGAATACTAAAAGTCCCAATAATACCCTAGAGAGCTATGATCTTCAAAATTCAAGTGCTCGCAGTATCTTGGCTCCGTCTGAGTCTTCTGCAAGTTCACCAGTTTCCACTTTGAACGTCGTTAAATTAGGGCTAGGCCTCGCAGGTAAAGGCTTGCAAGGAGAGCAACTACAGTACCAGTCGCCACCAAGAAGATTGTCTGTCGACAGTCACTCAAAAATGGTGATATTACCATCTCTGATGCAGTCAGCTACAGAGCCGCCTCCTACATCACCAACGGTATTGAGAACGAGGAGCACAACTGCAAATACTACTCATAACAATAGTGACACGAACAAAGCATCGTCAACAATATTCAAGTTCCAGTCAAATATGGAGACACCTAGATGGTACCTCAAAAGAATTATGGACAATACCTTGTCTGTGAAACAATACAGGCAACTAGACAAAATTTTGATGAACTTTAAGGTCAACAAAAGTTGGATCGAGACGTTTGTTGACAAACAAGGGTATTTAGCCTTAGCAGTGGTGCTATCGCAAATTAACTCTAAGACTATCAAGTCCAATACACAGTTGGATGAAGAATTTATTATATTGACTTGCATCAAGGATCTCATGAATTACCAAGAGGAGATTGATGGAGTATTGACCATAGGGAAAATCGTGCAGTACATTATACCCAGTTTACTTTCAACTCGTTGTATTACCAGGAGCTTGGTCACCGGAATGCTTGCATTGTTAATAGCATACGACAAGAATAAAGCCACGTCGGCCATTATCGCAGGCTTAGCTACATTCCAAAGCTCGCGATCTCCAACTACAACAACAAGGAATAAATTTAAAGCATGGCTTTCGGGAGCAGCCGAGCTTGTACATGAGTTTGAGCTTTCTAATCCATCCTCAGGGAGGTTCTCCAGCTCGGACTTTGATGGCAGCAACTTCTCCTCTCGCTCATCCATCAACGAATACGCATTATTGACCATCTTTTTGATATCATCTCTAGTCTCTACTTTTGACGATGTCACCGAAAGAGTGAACGTCCGAAGAGAACTAGAAGATGCGGGTCTGATGATGTTTTTCGATACAGCCAAGCTTTTGAACTATGATGCCATTATGGACTTGATAGACGATTATGTTGCGTCTTCGGAAAACGATCTCTTTCAAGTTGATCTCTTCAACACTGGTAAGGAATATTCGAACTCGGTCGAAATGTTTGGCTCTGAAGTTGACTATCAGTTTGAGTTAGATTCAATTTTTGCACAGTTAGAAGGATCGGCATTGCTTCCATATGTTGTTGAAGTTTTACAGATGTTAGTCCATTTGAGCAGAACCAGAAGCCAATCGGACTCAGTGAAACTTTACAAGTTGATTAACTCACTATTAGGACATATATCGGGACTCAATCGTGCGATTTCTGATGAGAACCTCAACTTCTCTATTCAACTTCTTTTGGATAGGTTAAGCTCCGATGATATTGCCAGAAAAGCAGTGGAGGATGCTTACGAATCGACCAAGATGATGAACCACTACAAAAGTCAGGTCGAGCATTTGAAGAAACACACAGATGTTGCTCAACGTTTTCCAATGTCAACAGAGAACAGTCATAATCAAGGTCTGAAAAGACATCATTCAGCCTCTGCCAATATCCTCCCTCCTGTGAGAAAATCGTATGGATCTCTACTGGATGCATCAAATGTTTCCGGACCGTTGAACACGTCAATTGGATCATCAGTCAACCAGAAGCCGTTTATATCGGAAGATATGTCCGCATCATCTTTGAACTCTAGGCATCCTTATGCAGCCTCGTTTTCTAGATCTGGATCTTCTCTGTCACCAAACGATTTGACAATGCCTACGACATCAGCAAATTCAGAACTATCTTCACCGGTAGTTGCGGCCGGTCCGTACACACTTTATGAGGAAGATTCAGGTACAGCTAAGACTGTATCTAAACGAGTTTCAAGTTCATCAAGCACAAGTGATAACGGTTTGGGTTTTTATGGAAAGCCCTCTTCAAAGACTGACTTAGAAGATAGATCTCGTGAAGAGTCGACTCGATTCTCTGGCCAAACGGCTACTTCCAGTGCAAGTGGTGGAAACTTGTTGACTAGCAACTCATATTCACCTCGTATTAGCACTTCCGAAAAACGGCATCAGTTTACTAACTATAGTTCCTCGTTGAATGGCAGTGTGACAGCATTCATAGAGCCATTTGAAAACTATAATATTGAAGAGTTCAACTGTGCACCATTACAATCTCGCTCCTCATCGAAGTCTACTAGTGTGCATCCACAGAACACCGCTTTGACATCAAAGAAGTTACAAGCTGACGATGGGGGGAATCTTCACTCGTTAATACCCGATTCTGATCCAACTACAGGAAGCAGGCTCCTCGTTAACTCGACTTCTCTTCCTCCACCACCACCCACTATGCCCTCATTTTTATCGGCTGTTTCCCCCGCTAGAGCAACGCCAGCACCTGCTCTTCCTTTATCATCAATAGAAACTACTCCCGCGAGTTCTTTCATCTCTCCTGCTCCTCCACCACCTCTACCCGCATTTTTGCTCAACGCAAGAGCCGAAAATTTACAATGTACATCGTCTCAGCTGCCAATATTAAAACCACCACCACCACCACCACCACCACCACCGCCTGCATTTTTGCTTGGTATTAAGAATTCTCCTTCTACACATTCGTCGATACC
>JAJMLH010000053.1:0-64905 GCA_030569615.1 Ogataea rishiriensis | reverse complement strand
CGCCCCCGGTGGCTTCCCCGTGAGTACTACTACGGCCACGGCCCACACTCTTGCACGTGCTTATTTTGCTTTAAATTTTTCACTTCGACATATGCTGCAACACTGCTCTGTTGTTATTGTTGTTGTTGTTGTTTGGTCGAGTTTCGTCATTGGATTCAGCTTTGCTCTTCTCCACCATTGATGGATCCACAAGCATCACACTCTCTTCTTCTTCCTTTGAATACCGTTGTTTGTGTACACCCACGTATCTTGCAAACCTCCTATCGGTATATTTGCACAAACACCGTTGGTGAATAGATCTCTTCCCCCACTCTTTTCTTCTCCAATTTGTTAGGTTCTGTTGACATTCATCAGAGGATACTCATTCCAGCCAACGCTTTTCCTTACCTCTCTGTTTCTGTTTCTGGAATACTCAGTTCATCAGATCCAACTCGTTCACTCTTTCAATCAAACTATAAAAGTACACCCACTTCTTCCGTGGAAGTAACCTTTCAATCACTCCTTCCTACCCTGTCCGTTTGATCTACCTCCCCACATCCTCCCCACACTCGTTTCAGGTCTCCAGAATGTCTTCAATCGTCTCCTCACTACCACATCCATCAGTCGATGCACTCTTTGGCGTCTCCTTGTTCTCCTACTTTGACAAGCTCGTCTCAAAGGCAACCCAAGGAAGCTTTGTTCCAAGCAAGTTTGTGTTCACCGAAGGTGAAACGTTCTTTTCAACCCCAATCCCGGTCTTTGCTGCCATCGCAACGTACTACACGATCATCTTTGGTGGTAGGGCTCTCCTTAGAAAGTTCAACGTGAAACCGTTGGTTTTGAACGGCCTCTTCCAAATCCACAACTTGTTCCTCACCTGCCTATCATCGACTTTGCTCGTACTCATGGTTGAACAGTTGGTCCCAATGATCTACCGTCATGGCCTATACTACGCCATCTGTGATCAAGGTGCTTGGACTCAACCAATGGTTTGTCTATACTACCTCAACTACCTAACCAAATTCACTGAGTTTATTGATACCCTCTTTTTGGTCGTCAAGCAAAAGAAGCTCACCTTTTTGCACACCTACCATCACGGTGCAACGGCATTGCTATGCTACACACAGTTGATCGGTATCACCTCCATCTCTTGGGTTCCAATCACTCTAAACTTGTGGGTTCATATCGTCATGTACTGGTACTACTTCTTGGCTGCCAGAGGAATCAGAGTCTGGTGGAAAGAATGGGTCACCAGATTCCAGATTGTTCAGTTCATCCTAGATTTGTCCTTCATCTATTTCGCAACATATCAAAAGATTGTTTCCAACTTTGCGCCTTCTTTACCACACTGTGGTGATTGTGCAGGTACTACGCTTGCTACAGTTAGTGGATGTGCCATCATCTCATCGTACCTTGTCCTATTCATTGCATTCTACATCGAAGTTTACAAGAAGAAGTCAACCAAGAAGGCAAAGGTTGTCCAGAGGGTTAGAGGTGGTGTTGCTGCAAAGGTTAACGAGTACGTTTTGTTGGATAAGCAAACATTGCAATCCAACTACGATTCAAACACCGGATCTCCTATTCCTTCTGCCAGAAAGCGTTTCCCAAGAAAAGCTTGAAACTTTTCACCTACACCTCTTCCTCCTCCATTCACCCCCACTTTGTTACCTTGCACATCAACACATCATTGCTGGTGCTGCTACTGACCGACTGACTGACATAGTATATATCTCTCTAGGTATATATGTACCCTGAACATTCCTGTACTCTCTTATTTATACCTATTTATCTTTATAAGCTTGCTTTTCTTTCTTTCTTTCTCCCATTTTTATCATACTCACAAACTCTATCTATACCTAAATCCGAAAAATAAACAACAGATAATTTACACAGCTTTCAACAACTAGTGCCATCTTCAAAGCTTCTTGAATAGATCACCAGCACGTCTCTTGGATAAACCTATCGCCCTTTCAATGATCTCCTTGGTGATCCTGTTACCTTCTCCACTGGAGATTGAAACGTTTGTCAGATTACCATCGGCACCGGAAACAACAGTGATTCTTTTGAAAATCTCCTCCTCAGCCTCACCTTCCAAATCAGCCAACAAGACCGACCTGCTCTGAGTCTCTCCAGCCTCCATACTTTCATCACCATCCTCCTGTCCATCTTCCTTGGTGGTCATGCTTGTATCGATGTCAACCACTCCAAACGTACTCGCCACTCCCATCCTTTGCAAATCAATGGCAAGTTCACTACAAACAACAGGATCGCACACCAGCCTATACTCATTCTCCACAATATTGCCACCTCTTCCACCCTTGCCATACCTGGCACCACTACTTCCTGATTCATCCTCCTCTTCGTCATCATCGTGCTCAAAATCGACAGTCTTATCATCAACGTACACGAGAGGCAACTTGGTCCTCTTCAAAGCACTCACAAGTGCAGCATGACAAACGTCGTAGAGTGGTCCCGTACGTGAAAAGACTTGGATGTTGGCATAGAGAACAAACGAAAACCTCTTCTTCAACCCACCAAAGAGCAAACCATCATCGTTAATCTTTCCAGTTTCGGATTGATGGATCAACCTCACTTTTCCCGTGTTTGAGTCGATTGTCTTCAGTGCAAGGTCGATACTCAACGATTCCGCAGGGATTAGACCAGAATGGAGGATCACCTCGTAGAGCTTTTGAGACACCACTGTTTCTTCCTCCGTTGGTGGTCCTGATCTTCCCTTGAATATCTCAACCGTTGTATACACAGATGCCTTATTCTCAACTTTTGAAGATGGAGATTCGGACGATGCAGTGATGATGTCGTGGTCTAGTCGAAGCCTGTAATCGTTGATGGCCTCTGCCGAGTCCTCAACTATCCCTGCAGATATGGTACATATCACGTTGGTGGTGTTGGATTTGACTATGGAAGAACCAATTATGATTCCCTTGTTCTCTGGTGATTCAAACCTTCCCGTTCCTGCTGGTGAGATTGTGATTGGTTTGAACTCTTCAAACTTACGTAGGGATGGACGAAGGTTTATCTGGAGATGCTTTTGTAGTGAGACATCGGGCGCTATACGTGCCAAGATGTCGGGTGGGAAGTGCACGGCATGGAGTTTGGTCGACATTGCTGAATCTTGATCTGTCATGTTCTGTTTTCGTTATTGATGATAATTATTTGGCTTGAAGTCCCTCTTTACAATGAATAGCATCAGTTCAAAGTAGATTGATGTGTATTTATCTCTTGACGTCTTTTTCTAACCTCTGAAAAAATTACCCATGCATGAAAAATTTATAGTAGTACCTTCCCCCTGCAGAGCTGCACTGCCATTCTGACAACTACAAGACGCTTGCCAGAAATGCAAAACATCTGTATTGGTATAAAAATCATACTAAGGCATAAACAAACAGTACATTGGGATTGAGCTCAAGCTTTAGTCCTGCTCTGCAATATCAGAGTGCAAATCGTCATGGCGTGGGGACCTAGAGTGAGTAGGTGGCAGAGCAGATCCACTGTAGGTCGACAAGTTGTCGTCATTATCGCTCATTGGAGACCCAACGTTGGATTCAACAATGTTAGCCTTCATCCTCATAGTCTTTCGCCTCTTGATCAGGTTATCACTAGTAATGCTGGATGAGTTAGTCCCATTTGCAATTGTCCCGCCAAGATTGTCGACATCCTGCACCTGATCGGTTAGTTGTTCAGAGCTACTACTATCAACCATCATTGGGTTGGCCATCTCCATCATGGAACCAGAACTCTGAACCAGAGAGTTCAAGTCTCCTGTATTATTCGCAGATCCATCAACAACAGCCATTTCAGTATCAACTTTGGGATTATCGTATTCTTCCCTCTCCTTCTTGATTTCCGCAAACATTCTTCTGAAAAAGTCACCTCCAAGTGGACGTTCTGATCTTCTTCTGTAAAACAACAAATATGCTGAACCCGTGATAGAGTCAGTAGGATTTGCAGGACTAACCCTGGAATCGTCATAGTAGTACCAGTTGCTGTCAACAAAGTTCTTCACGTAAGCGGTGTAATGACCACCACCAAGACCACCATAGTGATTGTCGACACCAAATAGATCATAGATGAGTGTCTCTCCCTTTTCTCCAACGACATACTTACTAAGGTCCAAACCTTCGATTGGGAACTCAACAACGGCGTCAATCTTATCACTGAAACTCTTTGTGTTTTCAAACCTCTTCAAATGAATGGTCAGTATGTCAGGAGCAGACCAAAGCTCAATCTTTTTTGTTGCCTGCCTGTGCTCCTTACATTTAGGACAATACCAAAGATCATTTTCACCTAACACTTCAGGAGTACAGAACATGCCCATACATTCGTCCAACGTGATGCATTTTTTGGCACTCTCGGCAAGTCTCCTCCTACTTTCCTCCACCTCTTGGTTGGGCAAGACTTCAGGGCTGGTCCATGTCTCCTTACCACCTTCACCTTCATCCTCGATACCTGTGAAGAAAGTGTTAAATAGCTGCTGGTCCCATTCGCACACTATGGCATTCTTCTCGCCAATCAAAGGCTTGCTGAAAAACTCATCGCCCTCAGCCTCATCTTCGGATGACTCTTCTTCCTTCTCTTCCTGATCCATGTTTGCTGAATCATTAGTCTCAGATGGCACAGGACCGAGGGCGTGATAGCTGGAATTGGTATATGAATCAGACCCTTCTATCTTCGTACCAATATTGTTGATTTCCTGTGCAGAGTTCGCTGTACTCACACCATGGTAAGGCGAGCCGTTGAAATCCACGTCCATCGACGGACAAGTGTTGTCATTCTCCTTGCCGATGTAAACAAATCCCGAGTCGATACCATCTGCAGCAGCTGTACTTGGCTGGCTCACCAACTCCCATTTGTCGGAGGTATGCTTTGAATCATCGCTTTCACTATTGGAAACTGCAGCTTTGACATCCAGTGCCTCCTCTGCGTTAATAGCCTCATCGATCTGTTGCTCTACCGAATCATCAGAGGTGGTTAATCCTTGGTACGTGTAGAATTCTCTCTTTTTTGAACTCACCATGTCTAGCAGATCCGGCAAATTCTTGAAGTTATCGTGCGTTTGAGGTATCCACAATGAATCATCCTCATCGTCCTCTTCGTCCACGTCAGCTGAAATCGGCATTCTGTAAGGCTGCTGGTAACCATACCCTCCCATCAACATGCGGGAACGTTTACCAAGTCCTCTCTTCGATTCTCTTGATGAATCAAACAGTTTCAGACTGAATGCATAGTTTCCAGGTAAATCCGGATTTGCCAGTGAGATCTGTGACCGAAGATCATCGTTGTCATCATCCGTCTCTTTGTCAGCGCTATTTGTGAACCCCCGAGTGTCCTTCTTCCTCAACAATGGGAAATCACCAATATCGTGTTTCTCTTTGGACTGTGATCTTATTTGCTGGAAGTAATTATACGTTGACAACTGGCTGTACCTTCTTTCCAACTTTTCTCTGATAAGGCCATAAGAGCACCTTTCATCCTCCGAAACTGTTATGAAAAAAGGAACACCAAAGGGTTTGGTCATGTTGTAGGATTTATCACCGGCAAGAGTGCTAAACACAGGAACAACAAGATCTCCAGGTCTATGGTTGATTTGGTGAAACCAGATATCATCACCTGAATCGATCAAGTCTGATATTGGAAGGTATCTGGTATCAGAATCTTTTTCTTCAAAGTTCTTATAAACCTGTGATTTGAAGATCTCCAGTGCTATCAGCTCGTTCATTGGAACGCCCAGTTTGGCCGATACATAGGCTTTTAAGTCTTCAAAGGTGGAACTCTTGGGAAGCTCAACCTCAAACACCCGTGGAAGTCCCTCTTCGAAAAGAATCTTGACTTTACCAGTCCACTTTCTGTTGATTGGTAATGGCAAAGTCAAGTCGTTATAAGGATCAAACGTTATGCTAACCTTGTCACACTCAGGACAAACCAACGTTGATTTGTAAAGTCCAACAAACAAGTCCATAATGATTGAGCTGTTTCTCTTCTTGTGAGCCTCCCAGTAAGCATCGGCCAACTTTCTAACCTCTTCCGGGTCATTCACTTTATTGTCTGCCAGTTCTGGCTTCTCGACGTAAGGCTTTTGCAAGATCCTGTTCAAATCTTCATGGAGACCGTCAAGTAAAAATGCAAGAAGTTCCTGGGAATCCTGCTGTTGGTACCCTGAAAACATGCTATTGAAGTATCCTATGGTGTATTTGAAATCTCTAGGGGCAAAGGAGCTCGAGTTTCCAATAACCCGTTGGTCGTACAGACTCTTTATCAAGCCGCCAAATGCCAATGCCACCTTACCGTTGTTGCCCAATGGGTTCTGCGTGTTGAGTTCCTTTTCGTAGTAGTCGTACATGAAGTAGTTGGCCAACTCTGGGACATGGACCAAGCATTGTAATGCGGAGTTCATATAACACGTGTTGCCCAGGTTGTTCAATCCCACAAGTCCGTTTCCAGGGACTAACCTCGACGCTGTATCCATTAGGTATGAATCATTATGCTGAATTTCAATCAAAATGTCACCGCTGTGTACTTTCTTTTCGCTGAGTGTCAACAGTCCCAGTTTCTTTCCAGCTGGAATCAACGTCTTTGCAGTGAGAATGTTTAAGGAGGATGGGGTCAAAATTTTTGGAATCTCGGCAAGGTTTGATGTGATCTGCCAGATTCTGGTTGTCCCTCCTGTGATGTCGAAAGCCCTCTTTATTGCATCTTTCAACTCCTTCACGGAGCTCCTCGAGGATATCAAGAAGGGCTTTGCGTTTGCAAGTCTGTATCTGTTGATCGTCTCCGGCGTTCCACAGAGCATGTGAGGGACAATGTACAATGGCATTGTCTCGATCGTGAATTTGCCCGTGTTTGCATCCATTAACGTGATCCTCTCTATAGCATCGTTATTATCTGCTAAGCCGTACCATTGGCACAGCAAGACAAATGCATTCTCAGGGACGAATGTGCATAGGAGTAGGTTCAATTGCAACCCCGTGGAATCGAGCAAGATATCAGTGTGTATTTCGCCAATGTGACCTTCGTGAATATCAGTATCATCCTCATGATACTGACAGTCCAAAAAGTTATGTAGCCATTGCTTGGGTATGGCGTAGAACTTGGAACCTTCGTGTAAACTTGAACAGGCATCATCTTGTGCTTCCACAAACATGGCCCTTCTGTGAACTAACAGTTGATATTCGGTCATACTTTGTGAGTTGAGACTTTCATCATCATCATCGTCATCTTCTTCATCTTCTTCATCATCATCGTCATCCTCGCTAGTGTCACTCGACTTCGTCCTTGAAGAGTCATCCTGTTGCATGAGGGCCGCCCTATCCAACTCATCTGCGTCTTTGATTTCATCGTCCTGTCGATATGCCCCACCTTGCGTTTGTGGCACTGATGCTAGGGATGCCGGCTCGCCAACATTGTAAGGGGAATGTGCCAAACTGCTATCTGATTGTATGTTATACATCTTCGATGGAGTAGGTGCTGAACGTGATAATTAGGGGAGGAGGAGAAAAGAAGCACACTTGGGCAAAGGCTGACCGGGAGAAGGAAATAATAGATCACTCAAATCGATCAATGTACTGGACTGAACCCCAGAGGATAATCACAAACAGAGGGGCTTTTGGGTATGAATCAAGTGGTGCTTCTGTCAGTTTTTGAAGGAGGAGGGTACCGTAGCTTGATTTTCCTCTTCTTTTTGCATCCTTTTTGACATTAAATGGTAAAGCTGGTTCTCGAATGGGGAAACAGGGACGGACGCCCGCCCACACACAAGCAACTCTGACAGGCACCGAACGGGAAAGAGAAAGGACGTGTACAAAATAAAAATATTTTATTTCATTCAACAGACCTTCACGTGGCCTAAAGTCACATGATACCCTCTCCTTTTTTACAAAACCGGGGAGAGAAGTAAATACAACTTCAGACGAGGGAGAGACCTTTAGTTCCTAGGTTTATACGTTTAACCTGACAAATGGCTTTTGATCATCGAAAATAGAGGTTGCGGTTCTTTTAGTCAGCTTATAATCACTAGAAAGTCACCGAACTCAATCCAGCTGGAAGAAAATCACTCCGCAGCAGAGAGTGACTCCTTCCTGGCTTTCCCATCTAACAACCATCTGCCCATCTATTGATGCCAGCCGAACAGGTCTCTATACAACAGGAATTGGGCGAATGCCTGATACATACACAGCACAGCGATGAATTCAATGGACTACTGAACGGTGTTATCACTGGGGAACATGACTCCTCCGATTCCTCCTCGATAATCCATTTTTTGGAAAATACCGAGACAGTGATTCTCATAGACGCAGGATGCTCCGCAAAGTTATTCAACATCCTCAATTCGCTAATGGCTCAATTGGAAGAGCCCTTCAACAAATTTGTCATTGAGTTTATATATCATCTCACACTGATATCCAAGATCAACAAGCAGAGACTGTACTCCCATGATCTACTCCAGATCCTCATTGAAAAAACCATTGAATCATCTGATAAACTGATTGACAACTTGCTCCTGTCACTGCTTGAGCTTGGTTTGACGATCAAACAGCTTACACTTCTTTATAGAAGCAGTCTCAAGAATGAAAGAGTATTGGAGTTACTTTCTGAGACCTTTTTATCGTACCCGGATACCCAACGGGCCTTGATTCCTCAATACGAGTCAGAGATTAGGTTTGAGTCATTGAGACTGGGCAACATTTCCCAGGGATTTACAATTCAGTCTTGGCTCAGGATAAATTCCGAGACAGTGAATTTGGCTATGAGTCAGTCGAGTGGACTGCGACTAATTGGCATGTCGAACGACCAAGGCGCTCCCATTCTTCAGTATAGCGTATCCGACTATAAGCTTGTTGTTGAGTCGATGAACCCCACGAGCAGGTATTTTGAGTCGCAAACATTTGAGGGATTTGCCTTTGAGTCAGGAACGCTCTACAATGTTGTCCTTGTTCATAAGTACGAGAGCAGGAAAAGTTCAACGGTGGACTTGTTCGTCAATGGGGAGTATGTTCAATCTGTGGAAATTAACTATCCATTTGCGCAGCCTCATGGGGAATCATCCGCACTGTCTCTTTTCCAAAGCAATAACTCGTCACAGATGAATGGAAGAAGGCATGTGAAGATCAATCTCTCAGTTTACGGCCCTTCAAAGGCTGATGGCATACTTCCTGAGTTTGTCAGTTTGATGCTTTTGAGCACAGTGCCGAGCCTCGAATGGCTTTTGATGTCGTATTACCTGGGACCATCCTACTCTGAAAACTACCAGGATAAGAATCTGTTGCGGTTTCTTGATCATAATTCAAAATTACAGATGTCTTTGAAGCTGCAGGAGTCGCTTGAGAGTTACAGCTACAAAGATCATCAAGTATCACACTTGCAAAAATCTAACGAAGACTATATCAATATCAGAAGGGCAAATCTATTGCTCAGTTCTATCAGTCTCAACTATAACTCGTCCACCGTTGAGCACACCGCTGATGATGTGACTCTTTTCAACACAGGATCCAAACGGAGCAGTTTACTCATCGATGCCAGCACAGTGGTTCTTTGGGATCCCGTGCCTTTGATGAGCACGCTATACTCAATTGGAGGGTTCTATATACCGTTGAGACAGGTTGAGATATCAAAAACTACAGAATCGCTCGTAAGGGCACTTGATTTCCTATTCAGCGTCTTGTTAAATGACGCTCGGTCATTGGAAGAGTTTGAATCAAAGGCAGGTTATGATATCCTAGCAACCATTTTAAAGACCAAAAAACCGTTGTTGAGGTTGGAAGTACTTGATTCCATCTTGAGGTTTGTTGGATACAATCATCACTCTCCCATAGACTCCATTCTTGCCAATCCCATCGCTTACAAGTCGTTAATAGTGGATTTCGAAATATGGAAGCCAACTGTGATCGATGGAACAGTTGTTTCCTCTACTAGAGATACCTTCAAGTTTGTTCTTTTCCAATTCACCGTTTTCGGCCAAGACAGCAAGTATCACACCTACAACATTAAAGAGTTAGTCAACATGCGCATAATCAAGAGATTCATTCAGGCTTTGAAGTACGGTCACTTTGACTCTGACATTCTACCTATCCTGCATGATTCATTGCTAATCTTGATCAAGTCGAATCCAACCCCAGAGGCGATGAAGGCTTTATCGCTGTATATCGTCTACGCATTGAACAAAGGAGAAAAGAAGTCAGAGTTACAGAGGCAATGTGGTATAACGGCATTGGATATATTGGTGATGTTGATATGTGAGCCCAGTGGAAGCATGGGTGTCCACATTTACAAAAAAGTCTTGAAGTGCATTTCAATCAGATGGATCTTGCTACTGTTTGACGATCCAAATTCCAAGGTTATCAAACTAGCGTTGAGGTTACTCATCAAAGTTCTCACTTTGCTGGGCGCCAAAAGCTACAAGTCCTTCATAGATAC
Organism: Ogataea rishiriensis; assembly: GCA_030569615.1. Taxonomy (NCBI): domain Eukaryota; kingdom Fungi; phylum Ascomycota; class Pichiomycetes; order Pichiales; family Pichiaceae; genus Ogataea; species Ogataea rishiriensis. Next base: position 54,498 of record JAJMLH010000053.1, on the reverse strand, counting down.
CATTGGTTTGCGTGTTTTATCAAGCGCTTTGAAAAACTGGTGGAGTGACACAGAAGTCATTAGCATTCTTTTTAGTGCCGTTTTTGGCATATCGTATGCCAGTGATTTTGGACTTGATTTGGGAAGCTGGGTGGAAAAACTTTCTACCAAAGGCTCCAGATTAAGCTTGATCATGCCGGAATTCTTGCTCATCATTAATAATGTCATCAAGTTTGCCATTTCAACGTTGAAACAAGCTGTTTTGTCTTCCACGTTTAGCGAGGAGGATGATAGATGCTTAAATGCAATTGCTCTGTTGAATTCCTTTTTAAACTCGTTGCGAATATCATACGATAGCATTGACTCTTTGAAATCATATTTCTCATCAGATACCAAGTGGTTACGGGATTTGATGTTGATATGCCTGCAATTGAAGGAATTGGCGATGTTAAGTAAACTGCATAGCTTTGAAGAGATCAGCTCGAGCTACAACGACTTTGCTGGAGGTATATTTACTGGAAGGCTTCTCGATGTGCAGGACTCAAATCAGTCAAAGTTCATCTCACTCATGGAGAATCTGTACTTGCAATCTTTGGTGAGTTTCTCAATAGTGATCACACCCACAATACTGGAGCATTTCAAGCAACTTGAAGGACTGCTACCTGTGCTTCTCAGGAATACCAAGCTTGGAACGTCTGTCTTGAAACTTCTCAGTAAACATCTGGAAGCAAGGGCCTTGTATATTTTTGAGGATACTGACTACATTTTAGCTCTGGAGACTGTCAGCATGATATTGCTGCAAGTTGAGCAGTGTAACCCGTCTCTCAAGTCACATTCATCCTACAAGACGTGCAAAAAAGAATTCGACAGCACATACTTACAGCTCTTCATAAGAAGCACGGAAGACGAGATCCTGAGACCAACCCATTCGATAGAAACAATCAAGTTTTGTTGTTCAATGTTCATGCTTCACTACGAGCTTATTATGAAATCTCTCAGCAACGAGAGTCTTGTCACGTTGATCTCTTTGCTATTCAAGAATCTGATGATTTTAAATTCTGACATCTCTTCGCTAGCTGCCAACTGTATGAGAATGTTCGCAATGAGCAACTCTGATTTATCTGCCATTGCCTCAGTGCTTTCTAAAGACTCGAAGGTCAGCTTGAAACTGGTTGATATGTTTCGAGAAATGGTGGTGATGGACGATGAGGGCATTAAGTCGCAGCTATATGCAGACTCAGAAGTCAAGTCTATTCTCAGCAAAAGGTTCAACTACGGGCTAGAAGTTCTTGGGAAGCTGGAGCACCGTCAAAGCAAGGAGCAGGTGATTCAAGAACTAATTCATAAGCAATATAATGAATCCACTGAGAAGATTGAAGTTCTTTACAAGAAGGATATTACTCCATTGATAGCAGCGATCGTGAAATCAGAGACGAAAAAGTTTAACAGGCATATCCAGGACGATCAGGATGATCTCAACTACTTCATATCAATGTACAACTCGGTCAAACATGGCTCCACTATTGAAGACTTCAAGCTGCGCTGGATACTAGACTTTACTGAAGGCCCCCATAGAATGAGGAAGAAAGTGATCAGCGAAGTGGACTTGACAGAGTCAAATGGTGTTCCCACGGATAGCCTGTCTCCTTCTACTCATGTAAGCTCTGCAGCAAACCTTGAGACTGAAGAGGAACATCTTGAACTGCTGTTGTTGCCCGATCAGCCTAGTTCCGACTTTGATGTCAGCCAAGAGGATAAGAATAGAAAAATCCTGAGAAATTTGTTCGTTGATGATAAGATTGTCCATATTTTGAATGTGACCCAAATTATAGGATTGGAAACAGTGGAATCTATTTTGATTGTTGGCCTATATCAGTTGTACCTAACTGAAAATTACTTCATAACAGCGGGCAGTGAAATCGTTGACATTGATGATGCACCAGAAAATGAGCGTGACCCTTATGTGAAGGTGATTTCGGGAAATGACAAACAGAAAAACAAGATTCACACCCATGCAACTTCCAACTGGGAGTTGAAACAACTTGTTTCCATTTCGAAAAGAAACTTTTTGTTGAGGGATGTTGCCATCGAGTTGTTTTTTATGAACGGTACTAGTCTATTGATAACTTGCTTATCCAAACCTGCAAGAGATTCTTTGTTTGGCCAGTTGTCTTCCAAGATAGAGGCTGTCTACTCTGATGAAGATCTAGATCAGGCTTTGAAGATGGCTTCTCAACATGCAGCTTCGAAGAAGCCAACAGCATTCAAGCCATCCAAGCCATCATCTCCCTTTGGTTCCAAAATTTTCAGTGTGTTAGCGTCAGCTACCATCACATCATCATCTGCACCAAACGCGGCATTCTCAGCGATTACAAAAAAATGGAGAAGAGGTGAGTTATCAAACTTCTACTATTTGATCCTTGTAAACACCATAGCAGGAAGGACATTCAACGACCTCACTCAGTATCCAGTGTTCCCATTTGTGATAGCTGACTATGAGAGTGAAAATCTGGATCTCACAAACCCAGCGACATTTAGGGACTTGAGCAAGCCAATGGGAGCACAAACTGAGAAGAGGGCAAAACAATTTCAAGAAAGATATGAAGCATCGGCAGAAATGTCACCCGATACGCCACCCTTCCACTACGGCACTCACTATTCGTCTGCTATGATTGTTACTTCTTACCTTATCCGGCTGCAACCTTTTGTGCAGTCCTATTTGCTGTTACAGGGAGGTAAGTTTGACCATGCTGACCGACTGTTTAATTCCATAGCAAAGACTTGGAGCAGTGCGTCCAAAGATAACAGCTCTGATGTCAGAGAGCTGATTCCTGAGTTCTATTACTTGCCGGACTTCTTAGTCAATTCGAATAATTTTGAGCTGGGAAATTTGCAAGACGGCAGCAAAGTGTGCGATGTTGTACTCCCTCCATGGGCCAAAGGTAGCCCGGTTTTGTTTGTTGAGAAAATGAGAGAGGCATTGGAGAGTGAGTATGTTTCACAGCATTTGCACCAATGGATTGATCTTGTGTTTGGCTATAAACAAAGAGGCGAGAATGCCGTAGCCGAATTGAATGTGTTTCACCATTTGAGTTACCAGGGATCTGCAGACTTGGATACCATCACTGATGAACATGAAAAATCTGTTATTGTCTCTGTGATCCATAACTTCGGCCAGACTCCTCTTCAGATCTTTGCTACTCCTCATCCCGAGAAGACAATGCTAGAAAAGATTCAGTTCGATGCCGAAAAAATGTTTGACATGCCACTAACGGTGATCGACACAGGTTGTGCGATTGATAGCATCGATTTTGACTTCGAACGTAACGAGTGGAGACCCTTCGGATGTTTGCAAAAATCTCAGCATGGCTTGAAAATAGAAAGAATGTCACCAACATCTGTGAAAATCAACGATGTTTTATTCGAATGGATCAATAACACTGCTATATCTAGGTTCGAGATCATTTCAATGAATGAATTCATTGCCGGCTTTGAAGATGGTACTGTCCATGTACTAAAGATGGTTGCAGACAAGCTTCATAACATCAAAAATTCCCAAAGAGCAAACTTGTTACAGTCTACACCTCCATGGACGTTGTCTTTCCCAACATTCTCAACTCCTTTACCAATATCGTCACCCTCTTCAGTACCATCATTAGCTTTATCCATGCCTAACGGTACAACCAACAACGGGCCAACAACATCATCGGTGGCCACGTCAAGTTCTTCATCGATTTCTCCTTCTCCAGCAGCCACACCATCTTTCAAGAAAGTAGAATCCCATAATCAAAACCCCCACGGCCAGCCGCTAGCGCTAGTGAGACAGAGCATTTTGAGGGGGCATACATCGTCCGTCCATTCTATCAAATATTCGTCTAGCTTTCACACAATTTTGACGCTTTCAGCTACAGGTGAGGCGAAACTTTGGAACGAGCTAACGGGATTATTCATCAGGGAAATAGCACCAAGCGGTTGCTCGCTGATTGATATCTCGAATGACTCTGGCTTGATAATCCTTGTGGAAGCCTCAAGCGAACACAATTCGGTCACTTATCAGCAAATCAAAATTATGTCAATAAATGGACAGGTTTTGGCTCTTCGCAAGTATGAAAATGCAAACAGTATCACAGCCGTTGCTTTCTCCTCGGTTTTTAGTGCACCGTCGAGCTCGATGTCTTCAGGATACTCCCACAAGGCCCGTCAGCACAGTCCTGCCAGTAACATTCCATGGCAGAAGCCACATCCATACGTCGCGGTTGGGTTTAGCGATGGAACGGCCGAATTACTGTCACTCGATGATGGGAACACTTCGGCTAGATTAGATACGCCCTTAACTCTATCTTTAATTCGCTCATTCGACTCTCCACTAACGTCCGGTCATGCTGCTTCTGCAATCGTTGCTATGCGCTTCAACCTGACTATTGAATTGAACAAGGATGGAAAGCGAATAGGCAGAGGGGAGTTGATTAGTGGATACCGTGACGGAAAACTCATGGTTTTACATTAACTTCACAATACATAAAAAGCTGGGTTTGCGCGGTAGCCGAAATCTCTACTGTGGAGTTAGAAAAAGAAGACATTGTCAAATCCTAGTCCGAAGATCCCTTCCAGCCTTATTGATTCTTCTTGTTTTTCCAGAATACACTTCAATGGTTGAATAGTGTTTTGTGGTACAGCTTGTCCAGCACAGAAGTCTCAGAATAGGAAGATTTACGGCTCATTGTTAGGCAATTATACGAATGTTCTTAGACCAAAGATCCAAGCAGACCATACTTTACAGAGCATTACCACCGGATACTTTAGGACTTTTAGTTAGTGCTGAAGTAAGTTATAGAACTTTTGTACCTTTCCGGGGCTGTTAAAATGCCGGTTCAAAACAGCAGGTTGGAACAGGTCAAGGAGTTTCGAAATAAGTTTTTGAAAAGCTGAAATGAACCTCTTTATGATTTTTCGTCAACATCAAACTGCTTTTAAAGGAATATTCAATAGCAGAGGATCACACTGTTGTCGAATTGGTATTTTTAGTATTTTTTTGAAGTACTCTCAGCTATTTTTTATGCTGCTACTTGAAATCTTCCTGATGAAGTGAATAGAAGTAGACTGAAACGTTTTCAACTTTCTGTGGACTATTCAAAAAATTTATATCATGGGCCATTAATTTAGCTCCCATTAATTGTCAGACAGGTAGATTTGCCCTTTTTTTTGAGGCCATAGCTTGAGCAAAGGTCTAGTCTGTGAGATGAAATGCAAAAATCTTAAAAACAAAAAACCTTTAAACGGCTTTGCGGCGGGCCATGAGGCGCAGCGGCGCAATGGCTCCGCGGCGACCCCTGCTTGACTGCCAATTTACACTTACGTGTCGCCATTAAGTATGGGCACAGCCTTGTATTATAATTTTCTTTTCAATTTCGACAGGAAACCAAGTCTCATTCTTGCATGGTGCGGCTCAACTTACCCCGTGCGGCTCAAATAATTTATTGTCTTCGAGTTGGAGGAGAAACATCGGTGAATGTTCTCTTTTGGTGGTAGTCTCTTTAGCTGGTAGGATGATTGATATGGGTAAGTGAACTATTATAAATCTTTCTACTGGCTGACAATATACACTAAAGATAGAACTATAAACTATACAATCTTCGATAGATTCCTCCACGGGTTTTAGCCTGGTTATTAGCGATCTGAGTCCCAAGCAACTTTCAATAACCATCGAAAGATCGAAGATGATGGAATCTCAGCTAAAGCATAAATCGCAGCAGATAGTTGTTCACTTTCTGTGCCCATGGAACTTATGAGAGAGGTACTTGTAGGCCTCTTTGGTGCCCAGCACCTTGCCGCTGTCATCTCTATAAACAAGATCAATCTTTGGATCGTAGTTCTTAGATGCTCCCTGTGTCTTCTTTGTGACGGAGGCTTCAAATGATGGACCGTTGTTTCTTTGCTTGAGCAGGCTTAAGGTTGCGGATAATCCGTACGAGTCGGGAGCTGTAGAGGCACCGTTCAAAAATGAGCTCACTTTGTCTTCTCCAAAGTTTGCTTGAGATTTAGCGCCATTCGAATAGTTACCGTCACTGCTTCGAGAGGTATGCTTTACCGTTAAATCATCATCTTCTTCCTCATTCTTTTCAATTCCAATATTTTGCAAAAATTCCAAATCCTCATCGATGGTTACACCTTCATTCTTATTCGAAAGGGTTGACTCTAGCCGCTTTCTTTCCTCCAATTCTTCATAATCCTCGTTAATTTTGTCCGCCGTGCTGAACTCATTTTCTGTGTCTTTTTCTTTTTCTTGAACCTTACGCCTTGATATGGCTAAGAATGTGTTCAACTCCGTATTGTCCTCATTCTCCAAGTCTTCATTGATCAGTTCGATATGCTGGAAATTTCTGGCTTCGACTTCATCCTTGTCAATGGTTCTCCTATTTTTTGACTTGACTTTGATCTTCTTCATCGTCTTGAGAGTATGCTTCTTCTGCCTGGTATAGTCTGATCTAGAATCATCCTCATCATCAGAGTCACTGAAAACCATTAGCTTTCTCTTTTGAGTTCCACCACGTTCACTCGTCAAATCTGAGGCTTGTGCTACACTGTTCGTGGGTATGGCACCCTTGTCCAGTCTGAACGAGCCTTCTTTGTTTACAGCTGTTGAAGTGCCATTCTCTTTTAGGGGATCAAAATCATCCAGAGTGTCAACCGTTCTGTCTTTCAATCTTTCCTTCAGTATAGTCTGTATCTTTGTAGCCTGTTTCAACTCTAAGTTTTCAAATTCGTCTTCAGTTATATCATCATCGTAGATGCTTTTATCCTTCAACGTAAGAGTCACCCCCCTGCCATCTCCAGTATTGTTGATCATGTGTGAGTTGAATGCTTCTAGGTCATGCTTTATGGTTATGTTGTCTAGAGTGGTATCATCAAGTGTCTCTTCGCTCTTCTCAGTTGTTTTTGGTTTCTTTCTTTTCTCAGATGGCTTTTTAACTCCAATGCTATCCAGCCAGCTTTCGTCATCTTGCGTGGAACCTAACCTATCCAAAAGTGTACCCTCGGCAACCATTTTCTTTCTACTCAACTCATACTTGGTTTTGTCCAGTCGCAACTTCAACTCTGTCAGTTTTTCCTCTTTCGACTTTGCATCTAGAAATTCTTTTGAGTTGGCTGCGGCAATATCGTCCGTTGTTGTTGTTGGTGCCGTTGCCTGTATTAAAGGCAAGCCAAGCTTTGCTCTCAGCTTGTTCGTTTCGTCGATTGACAAGGAGTCACGGCCTACGCTTGAATTTGTGGACTCTATGGATGTATTGATCCTAGCTTGTTGTTGTTGTTCCTTTGCGGGTGACGGTATTAATGAAAGACCACTTTTCGCTCTGAGTTTGTTTGTCTCTTCCAGACTGATTGAGATCTCCATTTGACAGTCTGATAGCTACGATATGATGTGAGATGGTTTGTTTGTTGCAGTCCATTCAAGCAGGATTACAACGAGGGGGGAAGTTTCTATTTTGATCCATTAAAGATGAGTTATATTTCAAAGATGCCACTGAAATTTTCAAACATCGATCGACGCATCGACGTCTTAGACTGCGTAGACAACATGATACGTAATAAATGACGCAATAGCTAATGCTCCGCCGCAACCTCTGAAAGAACTGTGGAGAAGAAATTGATTCAAAATGAAGTTGGCTTGGTTGCTACCATATTAGTAAGGCAACCCGTTGCTCACGGCCTAGGAATCTTATCAGCCTAACAGGTGGTCATTTTTCTCCTTTACTCTATAAACTGATATACAATTGATCACTTCGAAACACTAGTTGACAATACACCAAAAATATTCACAAGCACACAATACATTCAAAATACAACAATGGTTCACTACGTTATCGACGAAGCAGATCCTCAAACAGCAGGTCTTGAGGCTCCTTACATCAAGCTCTACTACGTTGGCACTCCAAATGGCCACAAGGTTTCCATCTTGCTAGAATTGTTAGGCCTAGACTACCATGTTCGTAATATTGACTTCCAAAAGAACGAACAGAAAGAGCCTTGGTATCTAGCGTTCAATCCAAACGGCCGCATTCCGTCCCTAACCGATGTTTCAGCGGATGGTAAGGTTACCCACATCAGCGAATCTGCCGCAATCATGATGTACCTCTGTGACAAGTATGACAAGGAACGTAAGTACAGTTTCGAGCCAGGTACCGATGAATACTACGAGGAGCTAGAATGGTTGTTTTTCCAGATGGCTGGCTTGGGCCCAATGAAGGGCCAATATCACCATTTCAAATTCTTCGCACCTGAAAAGATCCAGTACGGAATTGATCGTTACTACAACGAGACACTAAGGTTGTTTGGTGTCTTGGAGGAAAGACTAGAAAGAAACAAGACTGGGTACTTGGTTGGTGATCATTTGACAATTGCTGATTTGTGCTCGTACCCTTGGATCGACAGTAGGGCTGAGAGTAGACTCACGGAGGAGTTGGAACAGTTCCCTAGATTGAGCCAATGGGTCGATAACATTGCCAGCTTGGATGCCGTTCAAAGAGGAAAGTCGGTCTGATCGGCAAGACGATCTAGACAAATTTGCGTTTAATCTTCTTCAATGTGGTTAAAACCTGCCTTTTATATTGACTTTATTCCAAGTTGTCTCAGGTGACATCATTTTATTCATCCATACGTTCATAAATGTTAAGAATATTCAATTTTTACAGAGCAAATGGTATAATAATGTACAAAAGAAAGAGTCTGCTGTAAAACAGATCATCCTTGAAGAAGTCCTAAACTTGATAAACTCACGCATCGTTGGCTCTTTGAACACCAGTTATTCCCTGGACAAAATCGACCCAGTCCAAACCTTTCAACAATGCCTGAGCCATAGGATTACAATACACACTCTCAAACTTGCCCAATGCATAATTATCAACGTCATACTCAAGACTTTTCCTCTTCGTCTTCAGTCCATGCCTTGAAAATTTGATGAATATCAAGGGCATCAAAGACTTGTCAAAATCAGCTAGTCCTTGACGGGTAAACCCCGTTGGTGTAACAATCATCAAGAAAGATTGTGTAATTTTTGCCGTTGGTATCATTGACCTTATCCTATTTGTCGTTTCTGTACTTTTGCTCTGTTTTTTCTTTTTGCCTGTCTCCTCATCTTTAGAGTCATGACTGTTGGCTAACAGTCGTTGACTATCACCGTTGAAAAACGTCCCATTAATCTCTCGTATCATTCTAGCATCCACCCTAGAAGTTTTCCAGCACTTGCATTGAACGTACAATTTCACATTGAGAGATTTCTTGAAGTCTTTTTTCAACAGCAATGGTTTTACTCTTCTTGTCGAATTGACCGTCTCAAAGACTTTTGTGGCCTTTTGTGGATCACTTTCACCTTTTGTGGATGGTGCCATTGGTGTAAGATCCCAATCTGCCCTTATATCTATGCCTTTATCATCCTTGCCTCCTTGATGGATGATTCTGTTGATCAAAAAATTCTTTCTCAGGAATTCCAGAAAGTCCAGCTCGTACAGGTTTCCTTGAAAAACAGTTGATTCGGTGGAGACTTTGTTCGCCCTTGCGTAATCCAAATACGTTTCTAAAGAATTGTATTTTTGGTTTCCTATCACCGCCGGTAAGTCACTCTTACTTGTGGAGAGCTTTGACTTTCTCGTTTTCTTCAACGGTTTCACCTCTTTGGTGGGAAGCTTCTCCTCAATACTTTCAAGCTTCGTCTCTTCATTCTTGGTTCCATCAACAAGGTTCAGCAAGGAAGGCGACGGTGATAACGACACCGAAATATCATGCTGATCTTCCACAGTACGGATGGCATCTCCTATCTTTCTATGAGTTGCAAAACTAGGGGGCTTAACGCTTGAGATTTTGATGCTGTGTATAAGGTTGGACGATATGGGCACCGATGTTACCAGTTTTTTCACTGTGAATGAACCTATTATCATTATGTTTACTTTTGACCACTTTCCTGGAATCTATGCTGTATGACTCTTACTCGAACACAATTGGAACAGACCTTCTGGTGAGGAGCATGTTCACTTTATGATAAAACTAAGTCTGATGTTTGGCTTTTCCTTTTGTGTCTTCCTCCCGCAGAGACGCGTGGGCGTGGCACATGGCGCGTGGTTACAAACAAACCGCACAGCTCTGGCACTCTTCCAGAAGCACCGCAAATGAACCTCAGTGACGATGGACTGATCACAACCAAACAAACATCAACTGGTGTCATATCACCACCGTTGACCGTCATCGTAATGTTTAGTTCATTAGTTTTATTTTCTACTGTAAAAAGTCTCAGTATGACACATTATAAGCCCAATATGTAAAGCTGAAAGATTACATTTCTACTTTCTTGAAAGGAGGATACCGTCCTGTTCAGCGTACTGTACTGGCCCAAAAGGTCTTCCAAAGACAATCCAAACTTGTGTTGCTTCATCAGCAGAGGTACTTCTTTCCCTCCTTTTTTCCGATGTAATTGGCGTCCTGCCAAAAATACTTTATTTTAATCCCATCTCAGTAATATTCAACTCCTTTGCAAACTCTCCAACTTCCTCTCGATGGAGTTGAAAACCCTGCTCATATCCTTGTCATTCTTGTTCACCTCCATCAGCATGTCATTCAACTTACTCGTTAAACTATCCGTGATTTCTGAAATTGACAGCTGCTGTTGCGTTGCCGGTCCAGACACAGGTGTCACTTCTGTCGTTGTTGTTGTATCATCGGATCCATTCACAACATCCGTTTTCACATTCAATGATTTCTCCTGTTGATCGTCTGTAGTTGGAATATTATTTGTAGCACTCTCTGTAGCCTGCACTGTCTCTTCTCTTGCTGTGGTTTGGTCTGACATGATGGAAAATCTCTCTTTTTGCTGGTTTAAACGAGAAATTGCCTAATCAATGTCGCTCAAATGGTTCCCCTAGTATGCTCAGTTACTTCTGTGAACCATAGACTATACTCTCACCCTTTTTTGGCATCTGTGTAATTGCTCTTGCCTCTTAATTCCATCACATCATGAACATTGAAAGTGTGCAAGTTTGTCTGCTTGAGTTGTGGTCCCGCTGCACTGTATGCTTCATGCAGGTGCACAGACGGTGTATGAGAAAAATTGAACTCATCTATATCCAAAGTTGCACTTTCTTTCATTATCCTTAAAAGACAAACACATGCCATTCCAGTAAGTCAAAGTCACAATCACTCATGGACCATTGGAGCGTGTGATTATACAGCCAACAAAGAATGCCTCCAAAGAAATCGAAGAACCAGCTCAGGCGTGAAAAGCTGAAGCTGAAGAAACAGCAGACCCTCCAAGATGGTACCCCCAAGCATGATAACGGTACAGCCGACCCTTCACTAGATACAAAAAAAGAAGATGACGAGCCAATAATAGAAAGTGTAGAACTCGAAGTGGAGCCCATGACTGAGATGTTGAACGATCCCAATTTTTCACAGTTCAGGCGAGTCCTTGACAAGTTCCAAGTGAGCCTGACATCAAAAGCTGATATGCTAAAGGATACAGAAGGTGAGGGGAAGGGGAAGGTGATGTACAGTGACGATGAAAATGAGGAAGACCAGAATTCCAAGAATGGAAAGATAGGGAAAGAAGATGGAGACGAAGGCGCTGTTGATGACGACAAGGAAGATGATTATGAAGGTTACGAAAATGACTCTGATGATTCCAATGGAGAAACAAAACTATCAAAGAGACAGCTTCGAAAGAGGTACAGGATACCACTTGCAATATTGAAAGCAGAAGTCAAGAACCCGGAGATTGTGGAGTGGTTGGATACGGATGCCACCGACCCTCGTTTCCTCGTTTATTTGAAATCACTGCACAATAGCGTTCCAATCCCAAGACACTGGTCCTCAAAAGTTGGGTATTTGGCGAGCAAGAGAGGTGTAGACAGGCCACCTTTTGAACTACCAAAGTTTATTCTAGATACTGGTATCTTGGAGATGAGGAGTACAACGGACGAAGATCAATCAACGTTGAAGCAAAGGATGAGGGAAAGAGTCCAGCCCAAAGTGGGTCAGTTGGATATTGATTTCAACAGGTTGTACGACGCATTCTTCAAATTCCAGACCAAGCCTAATCTTTTGAAGTATGGTGAAGTATATTACGAAGGCTTGGATAACAACGAAGAACTGAACGAGTTGAAAGTGTCGAAGCTAAGACCTGGAAAGTTGAGCACAACGTTAAGAGTTGCGTTGGGAATGGCAGATTCTGGTACTGTTGTGCCCCCTTGGGTGGACAGAATGAGGGCCATTGGTCCCCCACCCAGCTATCCTTATATGAAGATTAACAACGATGGATCAATCACCTTTGACAATGACGACAAGGCGGTGGTGAACAAGGGTGAACCGATAGATCAAACGCAGTGGGGGAAGCTGGAAATGGAATCTGAGTCTGAAGTCGAAGACGAGGGTGAAGATGAAGGAAGCGAAGAAGGGGCTGGCAAAGAGCAAGATGACATTGACGAGTACGTCCCTAATCAGAATGATGTGGCAATAGCCTCGATAGGAGACGAGTTTGTGGCCAGTGCTGCCGATGAAGATGTAGTCGAGGATGAAACCGATACAGGACCAAAGAAGCTTTACACGGTGTTGAACGAGTCAAAGTCTAAACAAAAGTCAAGCATTTATGGATCAGAAACGCTGTCGTACGACCTTGGACCTCGTCAGGGAAATGATGCCACTAAAAAGCGTTCAACAGAAGATGATGAAGTCTTGGGAAGCAGCCGCAACCCCTCTAAACGCCCAAGGGGAAATCACAATACGCAGGGCCAGAAGTTTAGATTTTAGAGGTTTATTGGTGTGATTTTAGATTTGTAGATTATGTGAATATCAACTTTCGATGTTCGAAACCATTTCTTCCACCAGTAATTATCATTGAAAACAGGACTGAGTGAGTAAAAAAGGGCAGTGCACTCATGCAAGTCAGAGATATAAAAAAAAAAATGACAAAAGATTATACAGCTTTGTCTTCTTCAGAAAAGAATAAGACATTAATTATCAAACTGTTCTTTGAGTACATTTATCAAACGTCATTGGTTCAACAATACATAGAGCAACCTAGACTATTCACAGTCAGAGCATTTTTAGTCAAAAAACATTTACGATAGCAATGGGATCAGGGTCTACTCTGAAGCGCAAAAGGGAGGACATTGATGAGACTTTCGTTAGTCGAAAGAGGAAAAGCAGTATTAGTGATTCAGGCTCTGATTCGTCTTCAGACGATAACAGTTCCAAGCGCAGAAAACACAAGTCATCTTCCAAAAAGCATAAGAGCAAAGATAAGGAAAGTAAGGAAAGTAAGAAGAAGAAAAAGAGCCATAGCAGCGAATCCAAGAGAACAAAGGATGAATTGGAAGAAAAAGAACATCTTTCCACTATAATAATAACCGAGCCAAAGGGCAGCGAGCCAAAGGGCAACGAGCCAAATGGCACCAATGTTTTCAAGACGGCTAATAGTGAAAAGAGCAATTTGACAATGGCTCAGGCATTGGGTCTTGAATATGCCATTACTCAACTACAACAATCCATCACCAGAATCATCACCGAAGCTCCAAATCTCGATGAGCTCAGCACATTCATCGATAGCATTTCTTCATTATCAGAGTCTCTCGCAGCCAGCACGAAACACATTGAAGAACCTGAAGGCAGTACAACCAACGTTGCGTCACTGATAGTCCTTTTGGCTAGAAATCAAAAGCTTCAGTTGGCTGCCCAGCTGAAAACCCTTTACGAGGCGGGTCAGATCAAACTGTTTGATCAGTTAGTTTCGTTTGACGAGAATACACAGCTTGAAGGAGTGGGAAGTCTAGTCTTAGCCCTGAAGAAGAAAGAAGTTACACCATCGCCTGATGAACATTCAAAATCTCACGCCAGCACCCAGGCTTCCATCCAGTATCCTCCAGAGCTTCCAACAATAAGTGATCCTACTATCGAATCCCAAGTTTTCTTCCACAAGTCAATTATCAACAATGTGAAACACTTGAGCAAAGCTGATATCTTGCATTCTCATAATGAAAGATTGGAATTTTTGGGTGACTCCATCGTGAATTCTGCCATCACTCAGATCATATACGAGGCGTTCCCTAACTCCAGTGAAGGTGAACTATCGGTTATGAGATCACAACTAGTTAGTAACAACACACTATCGCAATTTTCTCACCTATACAAACTTGACCAGAAGTTGCAGTATACTTTTCAAAAGGATCAGAATTTCATAAACGGAAAGCAGAAAATCTTTTCAGATGTGTTCGAGGCATACATAGGTGGCCTCTTTGTCGATTCAAACTACTCCAACTTTGAGGATATCAAAAGCTGGCTGCGCGATTTGGTTAAGCCAATGTTGAGCAATGGTACAACCTTAATAGACATCATGGGTAGCTTTGACGAAAACGTTCTACAAAAAGAAGCCAAGGCAGAACTTTACGCATTGATAGGATCAGCCTCCAAACCTCCAAGGTATGTTACTGTCAAGCACGGAGACGGAAATCGTACCCCCTTTGTTGTTCACTGTATGATGGACGATGAAGTGATTGGGAAAGGCGAGGCTTCAAATTCAAAAACTGCCGGGATAAAGGCAGCCATGTCGGCATTAAGGAACAGAGATGTCATTGCTAGGTATAACATGATAAGGATGGCAACTCCAAGGGAAATTTCTGTTGTTACCTCCAATGGAGATTCGAAGTTGAAGAGTGGTACAACCACTCCAGATGGCCAAACCGAAGCCACGGATATAGACAGTCAAACAATAAACATTCCTGTTGTGATTCCTCACGTTGAGCCTGATAATATTGACAACACATCAAAGGTCAGACTCCATGGACTTTTGTCAAAGAAAAAGAGTCTTCCTGACTACAAAGTTGAGTCTTCAAAAAATGGTAAATTTAAGGTAACTTTGAGGGTGAATGATGTTGAAGTTTGCACATATGAGGATTCGAATAAGAAAGCCGCTATGCAAGTTTGCGCCCTGTTTTTATTGGAACACCCTAGCTTGCTACCGAGATGTCATGTCTTCTGATAGGACCTGTACTTTATATAATGAACAACTCAACAAGTGTTGGTATGCAGTAAGTACAACGCTATTACAGGCGGGAAGAATCAGTCAAAAAATATAGCTTTCACAGAAAAAATCTAACATAGAGACTGCGAGTAGTATAAGTATAAATGAAGTAACAATAAATAAGTAAAATAAATAGAATAGAATGAGAA
This sequence comes from Ogataea rishiriensis, assembly GCA_030569615.1. Lineage (NCBI taxonomy): Eukaryota > Fungi > Ascomycota > Pichiomycetes > Pichiales > Pichiaceae > Ogataea > Ogataea rishiriensis. Next base: position 39,312 of record JAJMLH010000053.1, on the reverse strand, counting down.
AACGTAGGTGGCCCAGTGTAAAACAATCAATAAAGGCACAGTTAGAGCTGATTTTTCACTCCAAGAAAGCTGGCAACCGCTCTCAAAATCAAGCTAGACCTAAATACATATGGGCGTTATCATCGTGTATCTTATCAACTTTGGCACCCAGACTTCCAACACATTGTGCCATCGTTCTCGAATTTCTTGAGATGACATCCGTAAAGTAGAAGTTATCAATTGGGTTTTTCAAGTTGTAACCACCAACAGTAGATCCAATGGATTTGACCGCGGAATCTAAACTTAACTTGAACACTTCGGTAGAGACTGGCTCTATAGTGTCGTATCTAATCAAATGAGGAGCAAGATCATTGATCCTATCTCTCAATTGCATCATGTTTTCATAAGGCAAGCCCAAGCCAAAATATTCACTGAGGGCCTTGATAATGGTCCAATCCTCTCTCGAAGAGCCAGGGGGGCCACATGCAGCTCTGGTGGATTGTGGTCTTCCTTCGGTGTTGACGTAGGTTGCTGATTTCTCCGTGAATGCTGCACCGGGAAGAATAACGTCTGCCAAGGAAGCACCAACATCACCATGATGACCGATGTACACAACGAATGCATCTTCTGGAATTGAGCTAGGATCAAGCTCGTCTGCTCCAAGTAAGAACACTAGTTTAGGCTTTGCAGATTTCACCTCAGGATCAGAAGAGGAAAAGCCAATATCCAACGCACCAGCACGGGAAGCATCACGATGAAGCAAGTTGAAGCCGTTCCACTCCTGTGTGTTGAAGTTAGTTTTGTCCTTAATGAAATTAGCTAGCACCTTGTGAATTGCAAGACTATCCTTGTTTTCCAAGACTCCAGATCCAACCAAAATCAATGGCTTTGCAGCGGCAGAAAGTTTTTTACCCAACTCACCCTTCAAAGCTGTGATCAGGTCATTCACATTCTCACCAATGTGGCTATACTGGAAAGTTGAGTCAAATTCTTCTCCCAAGTGATGAACCTCCAACTCTGAGTTTATCCATCTGCTTCTAATCTTGGCATTCAAGACTGCTGCCTCATGCCTGGGATTGGATCCAACAATCAAAATTTGATCTGCTTCTTCGATTCCTTCTATAGTTGAATTGAATAGGTAGTTGGACCTGAAATCAATGGAGGGTAGATCGGTAACAGGAACATCCAGGGCAAGGTTCTCAGAGTCTAACCTGTTGACCAGATCTTTCATCGCAACCATACTTTCAACGTCCACCAGTGGCCCAACAACTCCCTTCACTTCATTCTTCGCTGGTTTTATATCTTTATATGCTTGAACAATGTAACTCAAGGCATCGTTCCATGTGGCATCAGCAAACGAGTTACCAGTCTTGATAAGTGGTTTAGTCAACCTCTGAACTTTTAGAGCGTCGTAACTGAATCTGGTCTTATCGCTGATCCATTCTTCATTGATCTCATCGTTCAATCTAGGCAAAATCCTCATCACTTCCATTCCTCTCGTGTCGACCCTAATGGCACACCCTAAGGCATCCATGACATCAACGGACTCTGTTCTCTTCAACTCCCAAGGCCTTGCCTTAAATGCGTACGGTTTGGAAGTCAATGCACCAACTGGACAGAGGTCAATCACGTTACCACTTAGCTCAGAGTTTAAGTTTCTTTCCACATATGTCCCAATCTCCATATCATTACCACGTCCAGAAGTTCCAAATTCAGGAGCACCTGCAACATCATTCAAAAACCTGATACACCTTGTACAATGGATGCATCTATTCATGGATGTTTTGACGAGGGGCCCAATGGCCTTGTTCTCAACAGCTCTCTTACCAGTGACTTCGTTGAATCTACCACGATCGGAACCGTACCTCAATGTTTGCTCTTGCAAATCACACTCTCCACCTTGATCACACACAGGACAGTCCAAAGGATGATTGTATAACAAGAACTCGGTGATTCCTTCTCTGGCTTTCTTTATCTTATCAGTGTTGGTCAAGACAGACATGCCATTCATCACGGGCATGGCACATGCAGCTGCCATCTTTGGTGACTTTTCAACTTCAACAAGACACATTCTGCAGTTACCAGCAATGGCGAGTTTTTCATGGTAGCAGTACCTTGGAATCATGACTCCTGCCTTTTCGGCAGCTTGAATGATGGATGAACCTGCTTCAATGTGAACAGAGATTCCATCTACTTTCACTTCGACATCACCCAGTCTGAGCAAAGAAGAGTGAAATTGACGATCCATTGACCTCTTGAAATGTATCAAAGCCCGGACATTTCTGAGGGGTCTAGAAAGATTAGTTGGTTTCAGCATTGTCTTCCCCTCTTTTTTCCGTTTTCCTATATAAGAGTTGAGTAAGTGTATGGGCTGCTACCGTTCTATGACAAATTTATGTAAATTCAAACACCAGCTTGTGGGTGGTCAGATGCTATGTTTTGGTAGTTGACCAGCTTTTAAGACCGTTAGATAATAAACGAGTAGGATAAAAGGTCAATGGACATTTGAAGATGTGAAGAGATACAACACACCCTGGGAGCTTTCCTTCCCCACTTTTACCAATTGGGAAGGAGGTTAGCTCCACAACAGGGCTGTGCATCAGACCTTACATTTCTACTATTGACACGTGAACTCCTCTAGGCAGATTTTCTGATTTGGTGCTGATCGGGAGAGCCGTGGTGTTTCAATGGCATATTGAGTCTTACTATCAACAGCAACGAGTCTCTCTATAAACGAAAGTCAGAGAAAAGTCAATCTCATCCTCGTTGCATGTAAAGCTGAAGGTCTCAGTAGTGAGCCAAATGCCTGGTCATCTATTATAATGTATAAGGTTTGAAGCTTCACAAGGAAGAAACAATGGATGAAACTGTTTCTACTACCAACCAATGGCGACGACGGCTAACCAGAGCCTCTTAGAAGGTTTCAATTTGGTTTTCATTTTTACTGGTGAGCGACTCAATGCTCATCTTTGTTTTTTAAACAAGGCACGGACTGGATCTATAAGTCAAGTATAGAATTACTTGAATCGTGTATTATAAAGTAAAAGTAACGGAAAAAAGAACTGAAAAAAAGCTAGAAAAGTATAAAGTTGTCTCTCCTTTGGAACTCATGGATCCAACTCAGCAATATAGTTCCACTTAACTCGACCTGTGGCGATATACTTCTGACAGTCAGAAATCAAAGCTGACTGACATTTTTCAATTGACGATGCCTGTCTTGAAAAATCACCTTCACATTTCATAAAGTCCTCAGGCTTGGTAGTTTGCAACAAAACGGATGCCAAGGAAATATGATCTTTTAACAGTTGCTGAGACTTCTCTAAGGTTCTCCTCCGTCGGCTGTCTTGCATGTAGTAAAATAGCACATACGACCACTTCAATATGTTCCTACCTTTTTGCAAAATTGCATTGCAATCATCAAAAAGCTGTAGATTTGTTGGTAACCGTCCCGTCTTTGTTTGCTCTTGCTGAATCCAAGCTTGTAATTCATGTGAATGATTCCTCCTTTCCCGTTCCAGGTTGTCATTCTGGGCTTTGAACGACTGGAAATGAAACAAGTGTCTTCTCGATAACATACCTGATGGCTTTTGATTGTAACTATATGATCTTTCAAAACGACAAGCAGCGTGCGTACTGTCCATACGAAGGCAATTGTAACAAAAATGCCGGTGACAGCTGGAGCATAAAACATAATCGCAACCGCTTATCTTTTGGACCGGGGTATGACAAGCTGGACACTCCTTTGCGTAAGAAGCAAGCCAGTCAACGGTTCTACTTTCAGATTCTGACGTCGTGACCCATCGCTTGTCCCAATTGGTAGCAATAGAACAAGGTGCCGGTGCATGGTCCCCAAGTTTGCATATAAAACAAAACTGATGAGACTTGTGACAACTCACTGTTGGAATATTCCCTTTTTTAGCAAACAACTGCACACTCTTAAACCTGCCCGATCGGAATCCAAGATGATGAACAATGCCGCCACAGTCAGCCATTGGACAAAACTTGAACGTGTCCCCATTAGCTACAACGTACAACTTAGCAATGTTGTGCCAATATTTGCAGTACAACGAATTGGCCGTAGATCTATCGTCTCTCACCATACCTTTAGCTGAACCTTGTTTACTTTGAAAGGACGACTTCGTTGTGCTGGTTTTGTTTGAACCATCGGAAATATCATGTTTTCTTCTCTGTTGGGGAGCCCTTTTTCTCTTTTTCTTATTGGATGTCTCGTGTGCCTGTGAGCTTTCGGTCTTGCTACCCTTCATCTCCATCTTTTCCATCATGGCAAAAAAGGAATCATCCAATTGACCTAGTTCACATGGTCTCATTACAAGTCCACAGCTTGTCTCTGGACATTTGATGATGGGATCACAGTTTTGAATTTTCAGTTGGACATACCGAACGTAACAATTAGTGCAGTACCGATGCGAGCAATTTTGCAAATGAAATACTTTGAAAGCCTTGGGGTATGGGAAATAACAGATTTTGCAGTCAAATTCAGTCGTAGCATCTTCGATAAGACCTCTGGCTGATGAGTAACGCTCTGTTTCTCTGCTCAAACCAGCATTGCTTCTAACTGTAGCTATATTCGCTCCTCTATGCTCATCCAATAATCTTTGGTCGTTCCACATGTATTTCAATAGAAGGATTGTAGTGTCACTCCAACAAGTTTGAAGTTTTTTGCTCACTTTTTCAACTTTTTCCTGGAGTCTTTCTTCGACGTCCTTCAATACCATTTGCTCGTATATGAACCCGGAGTTTGAATGCTGAGCCAATACGTGGACATTTTTTGAACTGGAATAAATCTCACGCGCAGGCTGGAATTCAGGTTCACGATTGGTGGGATCATCAGAATCCTGTTCTACCTCATCTGGCGAAGCGCTATTCAAACTTCTGTCCGTATCTAGCTCACTCTCACTTTCAGAAGGCAACCCTTTCATTGTTGCTTGATCTTCTTGCATTGTATGTGGTTGAGATTTTTGCCTGACTCTTCTCATGCTTAGCTTTCGGACTTGCGATGATACTTTTTGTGCAATTTCGATATCTGGAAGCATTGGAGGTGAAAGATTGAAGGAGTTGAACAATCACTTTATATATGCCTTCAGAGTTCAGAGCAGCCCAATACAGTAACAAAGGTAGCACACTTTCAAATAAGTTTAAATTTGGAAACTCCAGTGCGAGATTTAGTTCCCTATCGATATCATGCATGTAAAAACAGTGTTGGTCAACTGCACCACGGTAAAGTATGGAGGGCAACCAATAACGTCAAAAGTCAAAGATAAGCAGCCATTTTTCACAGCGACTGACGTGAGATAAGAAAAAAACGGGATAACTCCAACTTTGGAAGGTACTGTTCTTGAAAGAAACTGCAGCGTTGCGATCGTGATTCGAGAACCAGACTGCTACAACAATACGGAAACCTGGTCCCCAGAAGCATCAAATACGGTGGAAGTGTATGATCACCACGATCAAGGCGAAATGTCAAACTCTGATCTTCCCGTAACAATGGATTCCATGCAGTTGCAGATCAAGGTGGACTGAAACTTCCTGACTGCACTAGCCTCTCTCAAAAACAAAGACTTGTTTCTCATCACATATTCAGTTTTGGTAACTTCAAACACCTTCGATAATCCCTCAACCTGTGCCATCAATCTTCCTTGATATCTTTCCAAGACCGTCTTTTCTGAGGTTTCCTTCATGTAGTAAAACAACGCATATGACCACATCAAGGTTATTCGACATTTGAGCAAAGTATCAATGCATTCACGATAAAATTGTGCCTCTATCCACGAAACTCCAGCAGTTTGCTGAATCTGCTGAACTCGCAGCTCCAACTTGGCCAAAAAATCTCTGTCCTGCTTCAAAGATGCTCTATGCACATCGAATAGTTGAAAGAAATAGAGATACTTTTTCAAAAACTTTCTTGAGGTCTCTTGTTTCTCCTTCTCTGCCCTGGCCTCTTCTTGGTCAAGCAGAGAACAGTTGTAGTTGTCACGATGCTTTACCCAGTCTCCCAAGCAGATCCAACAAAACTCCCAGCTGCAGCTTTTACAGCTCATGTGGTTGCATCCACCGTTCTTTTCAATTGGAGACTGACATCTTGGGCAATCCTTTGTATTCGCTGTCAGCCAATGAACAGTCTCGCTCTCATCCTCACAGGTCTTGATCCACCTTTTTGCAAAGAAGCACGGAGCAGGAGCGTGGTCCTCTCTGTTACATGAGAAACAAAACCGGTGAGAGTTTTTGCACTCCACAATGGGAATATACTTCCTGGACACATACTCTTCAACGCTTGTAATCTCGTCAGAGTCAAAACCAAGATAATGAATAATACTGTCACAGTCAACTGCTGGACAGTTCTTGTAGACTTTTCCATTTGCCTTGACGTACAGCTTATCAACGTTGTACCAGTATTTGAGGTAAAGAGATTTATTTCTATGGTTCTCTCTCGCTATTCTCTCTCTTAATATATACCTCTCATGGAAGTTGAACAAATCTGTGCTTTCAAGACTATTCTGGGTTTCCCCGTAATTGCCATCTTCATCACTGGAAGACTCATCTCCATTATCAGACCTTACCTGGTACTTTTCCATAATCTGCTCCTCTGTCAACAACTTGTGGCGTTGTGTCTCCTTGGATTTTTCCTCTTCTGCTTCCAACTCTTTGACTTTTTTCACATGAAAATCATCCAACTGGTGCAACTCACAAGGTCTAATTACGAGGCTGCAGCTTGGATCAGGACATTTAATGATCAGATGTGAGTTGTGGTTTTCCTCCTGAAGATATCTGATATAGCAATCTGTGCAATACCTATGATCACAATGCTGTAGGCGAAACGTCTTGAGAGGTTCTCTCTTGGTAGACTCAGAGCAGCAAACGAGACAGGTATAACCATGAGGGGCATCTTCAATTAGACTAGATGTCAATGGGGCTGATTCAGCTACCTTTGCTAAGCCAGCATCGTGTCTGATTTCATCCGGGTCTTTTGATGTGTATTCTTCTAACAATTTCTGATTGTTCCACTGATAATTAATCAGTAGGGCGGTTGAATCACTCGTGCCTATCTGGAGCATGCTGTTCAAATTTCCCACTTTTGCCTTCAACCCCATTTCAACATCTTCTGGAACCATCTGTTCATACTTCATGCGATGAGTAGAGAGTCGATTAGTGGTCTCTCTGTATGGGAAGCAATAGTGCACATCTCGCAATGGTTGAAAGTTGGGCCTGAATTCTAAGTCATTGCCATTAGCATTGCCACTATCTTCTAGCTCTAGCTCATTTAATAAGTATTCGTCATCGTCGTAGTTTTCGTCGGTATCAAATTCGACTTCCTCTGCTTCCTCTTCATCATCATATTCAAATTCTCCCTCTTCCTGTGAGTTGTTGTAGAATTCATCGTCATCGAAGTCTTCATCAGACATTTAGTGGGCAAATCTGCTTATTATTAGTTCACTTTGATTCGTCAAATCGAAATGTGTGCTGACTGTGCAATATGATTTCCAGGTCTAACCCTTGCCACTTGAAAACCTCCGTAGTCAAAATATAATCAATAAAATGAAGTATTTGATCAATCTTATGTGAATTGCAGAACTTAGTATAAGATCAAGAATCCTGATAAGTTACTCGGTGATAAAAACATAGGGACCTGGAAAGTGCAGCTGTCTCGCACTGCGTTCTGCAGCAAACGGTCGCAGCTGTTCACATGTCCATACAGAAACCAGAAACCTTTTACATGGGCCCCCTTCGTTTCACAGACCATCGAAACCTTGAGGAGGCAAAGAGGAGACGTTAGTGCCAATGGAGAAACGTCCGATATTCATTTAGAAGAGGTATCTGTACCACAAGGCTTTGAGATATGGCTCAAATGTTCTCGCTTGGTTATGAATTTGATAGCACAAGCTTTACCTACAACCTCCGTACATCAACCCTGCAACAATCAATGACAACCGCTGACAGAATCTAATACTTGTGGCGGTATCGTCTTGCTTTTCGTCACATCTTTGACCTTGCAAAGAAAGCAAAGAAAAAGAACTTCTGTCGCTGACTACCTAATACTTTGGGCATTGCATGATGCCTGCTGTCGCCTGACTGCGCCAATAATTCACGTCGATCGAATTGAGTTACTTCATATATTGACTTCACATGAACTTCGTCCTTCTATCTACCAGGTTTCAATCGGCAGCGTCAATCGCTGTTCGGCAGACAAAGTTGTTATTGAGTCCAAAAAATTATACAATCGAAAACAGCCGAAGATGGAAGTCCAGCCATTTTCGTTATCTATAGACGTTGATGGTTCCACTTCTATCGACCCCCACGATCACCTCATAAGGTCTAGCGAGTAAAATTATATCGTTAATCACATCCTTATGGTTCTTCACAAGCTCCTGTTGCTCAAATATTTTCTTCTTCTTCTTTTGGTTGAACTGGTCAGTAGATACAACAGCTTGTTGCTCTGCAGAGATGTACCTTTCATTCACAAACGTCAAGTTTGAGCTCACCTGTGTTGCTGAGAAAAGAGGAACTCTGTTCAGGTTGTTGTTGTGTAAACCACTTGTGATTAATCGTGAAGCTTCAGGACTGTTCAAGTTCCACTTGATAATTTTATTCGTGGAAGTCGCTGAAATTAAGCAGAGTTCGCCATTCAATGTTTCAGCTATAGTTTGTGCCGTACAACTATTGTCACCGGCCAGCAGTTCATCCGTTATAGACAAATTGAAAAGGTTATCGTCGATTAGATCAGAATCGTTGCTCAGCTCTTGCACACTGTATGTTTCCAATGTAGAATTGACCGTCGAGGAGCACAACACCTTTCTCGGCTGTAGTTTGGAGACATCCCAAATAGTGACATCAGACATCCCAGTTCCTCCGACAACAGATATGAATCGGTTCTTGTTGTTGTTAATCTCAAAGCTAGGCGGAAGCAGTTTGATACTTCGGAAGGGGAAGCTAGTCTTTTTGAACTTGACAGACTTCAAACACAGCTCAAAGTTGACGTCCCACAAATCTAACACACCTTTAGAAGTTCCAATAACTACCCATGATTGCTTTGTATCAACTACAAAGCTTGTTGGAATACCATGGGAAAGGTTGTTTTGTAAAGTTGCTACAGGCACCATAGTTCGTATATCCAAAATGACCAGTTTGCATGATGGCGTGGTGAAGAACAAATATGGCTTTTCTGCAGTCACTGAGAACTTGATCTGTATGGCATGACCATCATTGTGATCCAACTTGTAATGTCTAATCAAGCTCAAACCAGTATCTTGATGTCTGGAACTAAATCCACCGAATTGAATCCTGAAAATCTTTATGTAGCCATCCTTTGTTGAAACTGAGAAGCAATGCCTATTGCTGAGGAAATCCAGCGACTTGATAGACGAGCCCAGATTTATGGAAAAAGTGGATAGGCCTGTGGCGTTCGTTTCCAGTTTGAGAGAATCCCATATTTTCAAGTAGCCCTGGTCGTCACCGGAGATCAGAAATCTACAGTCTGGTGAAACAATTATTGCATTCACTGAAGCCTGGTGCTCCACCAGTCTGGATATCAAAATACCTGGGCGGTTATTTGATTCACTCGAGGGATTGTACTGGCGTGATGGCCTGCCTCCATTCCGAGAAACTTCAAAATTTTTCATAACAGGTCCAAACTCAGCGTAGTCATCCAATGTCGGTTCAAACTTCATCTTGCTCAAAAACTTCAAGATATAAGGATTAATGCCAGAGTAACTGTGTCTAACTTTGGTGGTTATCTTTTGGTAGTTCAAAGTCTCGTCCTTGAAGTTCAACTGACTGGAATCTGAAAACACAGAGGGAGGTCCACGGGTAGACAAAGAAGTCCCCATACCTGTTGACATTGTCGAGGCGGTCTCTCCAAAAACGGTGGCCTCGTTGGTTAGTGTTGATGGCTCCGCCTTGGTTATCTCTCCATATAACAAGGACGAAGGTCTTCTTGTCCTGTTTGCTGTCTTGACGGATACATCACTTGCGACGGATATTTGAGGAATAGTGAGCATCGGAGCATATGGCTTGCTTGCTCCTGTTGATCCAACTGTCATGGTTGCATTCTCATTTTGAATTAGCTCTGACTTATGGGTCACGTCAAGAAACACTGTTCTTGGCAGTATGTTCATCTTTTTGAGTTCGTCGTCCCTACCATTCATGATCTTTGATGATCGGCTACTTGCCCGTGCAACCCTGTATATGTATGAGCGAAGGGTTGCAATCTTCCATAGTTCTTTCTCTTGCAACCCCACCATCTTCAACTTTTCAACCTGTTGTGAATCGGCTTGGCTTAATGGAACTTCCATGTTATCAACAACCACTGTGTCATCGGCACCTTGATTGTTTAACCTGTACATTGAGTTGTGGCTGTTCCCACCTTTTTTGACCATGAAAGATATGCCAGAACTGCCAAAGGAATCCGCCATTTTGTTGTTGTTGTCCACCTTTTGCCAAAACAAGGTTGGCTCTTGCCTCATTGACCAGCTCTTAGATAGATCATAAATTGATCTTGATATGGGTCTGTGCGCACAGATGTATAGCGTATCCCATGTGAAATCTGTAACCTCATATTGAAAAAACGGTCTGATCAATGGGTAGAGCATGCAGTAAAGATCTGCCAACGACAGTGTGTCCCCAATTGAAATAATTAGACTGAGTACTGATTGTCTCATGACTTCATTTGGATGTAGCACCAATTTCACAGTAAGTTTAACCAAGTCCCACAAGTAGTTCCTTCTGATCAATCCCAACTTGTTCAACTCGGTGAATACCTTGATCACATTTATGACAACTAGCTCATCCGGGTCATTCAATGATTGTGCTAGTAAGGGCAAAATGTACTGCTCTAAGCTGACTATACCCACAAAGACAGCAATTGATATGATGCTTGAGACAAAGCTGAGTCTGATTTGTGGGTTTTTGTCGTTGAGATAGGTGATCAAATGGCTCAATATAACATCATTCGTTTTTTCCTTCCCATAAAATGAGGCTAATGGTAAGATATTCTTTAACAAGGAAATACGAACAAATGGATCGGTGTCTGTGAGTATTTGGATTGTCAGGTTCTCGACTCCATCCACCAAAGTTTTGAAGTTCGCATCCAGGGAAGAGCCATTGTTGAGAAGAAACTGATCCTCCCTCTCCGGATCATTAAAGCTTCTATTCTGTGTTCTGAATAAGGTTGACATCTCGTAGAATCTTTTGGAAACGAGAGCAATGTAGGGTAAACATCCAGCAAACACTGCTCGAACGTATCTTCCCTTTTCGGGTAAATTGGAGCCCAAAGACAAGTTTGTAGAATTGTTGAATGTGTTAGTCGACGCAGATGCGGCTGCGTTTGAACTATCTGTGATATCCTCGACTGACATGTATGTTCTTCTCAAAAAATGTTGAAGCTTTGGAAGTATGTACTCGGGAAAGATGTAAACATTGACAGGTGTGATCACGTCAACCATAGTGAGAAGCTGTGTAAGACATCGAAGCGCTGCACTCTGCACATCTTCACTCGGATCGTCCAACATATATATCAAATATGGCAAACACCTATCCAGTTTGCCTTCGTCGTGCAGCTGTTCTCCCAAGGAAAGTATGAGATCACAGGCCTGAATCCTAAATGAGGAGTGTGTGGTGTTTCTCACGCTATGTATGACAATTGATAGAAGTATCAGACAGGAACAATCGTTTATTGTAACTCCCCCATGATCATCCTTAGTGTTGAATATCTCGGATGTGGATTTGGGTATATGTTCATTCATTCCAGGGAGATTCATCTTCAATGGGATCATAAAGTCCGAATTGTCGTACATTTCATTGTGTTTTTCAGAGATATGATGAGTGAAACCCAAGTAAAGAGCAATCTTGCCAAAGTCACTGTGTATCCTGTTGATTCTCATATCGCACTCTTTGAATCTATCAGCCGAGCCTTTAATCTCTGGTATGTTGGAAAGCTGCTTCATGTATTGATGTAAAAATGTATAAAAATGATTCGGGAAGATGGTCTTCCTGTATCGCGTCAAGTATTCCTTTGCACTCAGTCTATCCTTTGGATTCAAGCTGATCATACTTTGTATCAGTTTTCTTATGTTGAGATCATCAATGGAGTCCAAGTTGGGACTATATTCACCCTTCTTGTATTTGAACAGTTGTGGTAATGTAAAGATGGACAATCCCTCAAGGTATAATTCTGCTATCACGCATCCAAGTGAAAATATGTCCATTTCTGCTGTTAGTCCCTTCGTGTTTTCTGTTGGTTTGCTGTTTGCTATTTCTGTGGCTTCAAGACTGGACAGAAACCTTTCAGGTGCAACATAACAGGCATGTCTTTGGCTGGTATCAAAATAGAAGGAGAATTGGGATGGATTATCCTCTGGTAAATAGACAGGCTTGAATATTCCAAAATCCGAAATCAGACACCAATTCCACGAGGTGACAAGGACATTCTCCGTCTTTAGATCACCATGGTGAATATCATTGGCATGCAACTTTGAAACTGCAGAAAGTAACTGATAAACAATCCATCTCTTCTCTATTCCTTCCAAAAAAGGCCTTATTGATATTCTATCATACAGGTTGTATCTGATGTATGGTCTGACCAGGTATCCTGCCCTGGAAGAGTCAATGACGGATTGGAATGGCAAAACATTGGGGAGATCCATCAAGTCAATCCTCAATTTTTCCAACTGTCCAACCCAGTTGCCTAGATCCAACTGAGCCGTGGGTTTTATCAATAGCTTTACCACAACGGCACCTTCTTTGTCCAGGCATTTCACGGTTTTGAGAAATCGGGAAGTACTTAGGGGTTTGGAATATTGGATATTGGGGAGGAAATCGATGTATGCTGAGACTGCTATGGTTTGGGCAGTTGGTGCCATAAGTGATAGCTCCGCACCCATCTTGGCGAAACTTGGTGGATTGGACTCAAAGTGTGGGTTTATATGCAGAGTAAATGACTGAAAGAGCAGGTCTTGTTGTATACTGGTGTATAGGGGTCTTGCAATTGAAGAAGGAATGGGGAAAACATTAAGGTCTTTGTTTAAAGATGCCTTTGTTTATTCAGCCACAAGGTTGAGGTCTGATGCATATGCATTATTGACTTATCTGCTAGTAAAGCCAAGGCAGTGCAAAAGGAGAATCCATGGGCGGTCGTCTCAGCCAAAGCTGGTGTCCAGTTCTTTAAATAACTTTGAGTGATATTCCAGTTTGATGGCTGATCCTTGGATCGTTGAAAGGATTTCTACAATAATACATTGATTCCTCAATAGTAAAATGTACAGGAGATGCATTTTGTATAGTAGCATCTGTTACACAACTACACAGACTGGTTCGATCAATCAGTAGTTTATGCTTCCAAGAAAAATGCTCACTTACAACCTAGTTGACTTTGAAGATTGATTGTATTTTGTGTGATTCAGCAGTTTGCAAATGAAGACTTTTTATATATAGGACAACAACGACGTTGTAGCACCCAGCAAGATGAGAACAAAGAAACGGTGTGAATCTCATTGAGATAATAAAAAAGAGACTTGTAATAATGTGATGGAGAAATAAAGATAAGTGAGGTAATCAGCTGGCATACTTGACCCTTCTTTCAGCTTTAAACTTTTCAACTTCATTATGCAACAGTATTTTCATCTCGTTGGAGTATTGCGATTTCCATTCAAAGCTAAAATCAAAGGCCTCCTGACAGACAGGTTCATCCTCCAAATTTCTAACTTTGCTCAAGAAGGGATGATCAAGACATTCTTCACAAGTAAACCTCTTGTCAACCTCCCAACATACAAGCTTACCCATCAGTTCATGTGCCATTGGACTGGCATGGGGATAGACCTTTTCCCAATCTTTTCTCTGGAAGTGTGGTTTTGGGGATGCAAAGTATTCCCAAGCAACGCTAGAGTTATAACCCAAAATGACCGATCTAGAAGGAGTTCCCAAGATTTTGCAGATTTCGTTAATCTGATGCATTTGATCCTCACCTATGAACAACGGCCGACGGCCGTACAACTCACCAAAGATACAGCCAACTGCCCACATGTCAATCTCCTTGCCATACCGTTTCCTGGTAAGGATCAACTCTGGGGCTCTGTACCATCTCGTTGCAACGTAGTTTGTGATGTTGCTTGATTTATGGCTTCTGTTAAAAAACTTTTCTGAGATTCCTCTAGCAAGTCCAAAATCACAGATTTTCAACACTCCTTGAGAGGTGACCAGTATGTTTCCTGGTTTTAGATCTCTATGGATCACCTCTGCCGAATGGATATACTTGAGTCCACAAAGGATCTGGTACAGGAAACACTGAATGTGAAATTCGCTAAATTGTACAGAGGAGTGGATCACTTTGGCAAGGTCATAATCAACCAATTCTTGGAAGCAGTACAAACCATCGTACGGTTTCATGTAGACGATATCAAGATCTATAAGATTGATGATGTTCTTGTGTCCTTTGAAGAATGACATTAGTTTCAACTCCCTAACTGCTCTTTTTAGTAAGACTTCCTTGTTGAATATGTTGCTCACTTTCTTGATTGCTATGGAGACTTGATCTTTTGATTGAAGGTCCATCGCTGAACAGACTGTTCCGTACGATCCCTTTCCCAAAATGCTAACGATATGGTATCTGCCATCTATGAAGAAGTTTGCCTTTTCGTAGATCACACGGGCAGCTTGTTGCTGTTGATGCGTTTGCTGCTGTTGTTGTTGTTGTTGGATCTGTTTTGCATTGCCAGTTTTGTCCTTTGTCGGAAAGGTGGTCTTTTCCAGCATGACGTCTATTGCAACCATTCCTGTTCTTGGGTGGACTGATTTCTTTCTGACTTGTTAATTTGCCTTTAGCCTTTAACAAATTCCAAAGGTGGATAGTGAGAAACCAAGGGTATGATCTGAATGGTTGAAGAAAGTGAAGACTTTGTTGTAAGTAAAGGGGATTCTTTTGTAGGAAGATGCGCTCCCTCTTTCTATGCTAAAATATGAGCCGCACGCCAGGGGTAGTGCAAAGCTTTACCCGATCGAGAAGCGCGGCTATGGTTGCACCGGCTGTTTACTCCAGCATACTCTTGATCCAGTTTGAAAGAAGCAGGAGCAGCATCTCAATGGTAATCAAGTTGAAACATGGTATTGCGGTGGGTGGTGGAGCAGAGAAAAAAACACAGACAGAAACTTAACCGCTAGTTTAGAAACACGGGAAAAACACAGGTCAACGGAAAAAAAAAGATAGGACAGTAAGTAAGTAGGTGGGTAGGTAAGTAAGAAGATTGAACACGGTCAACGACAAGGCGAATTGAAGAAGAAGGGAAGGGAAGGAAAGAGAAGGGAAGGGAAGGAAAGAGAAGGGAAGGGGAAAAGACTCAAGCAAAGCAAAAAGAAGGAGACGAGCCACCATCTGGAACATGGGCCAGTTCCAACTGTTGAAACTTGTCGGAACATCTGTGGAAGTACAATCCACTGATCGAACCTGTCAACTGGTTGAAACAGACGTAGTAAAACCCGGCAAATGAGGCACCTCTAATATCCTTCACGTTTGCATCTGGAACTAGAAACACCTCCTTCCATCTCATGTAGAGAAACTCGTTGTTTAACGAGTTGTTGTAAATCTTTTCATTTTCAAGGTCGTTATCTGGGTCAAACTCCAAGCTACGCCAGCTTGGAAACCTTCCCCAATGTTGTAAGTCGTTTCTCTTGTTTGAACCCCAAGAATCGTTCATTGTTAGGAAGGAATGATGAGGTCCCACTATTTCACCTTTGAAAAAAGTTGTAATTTCAGGATGAGTCTCTGTCAATCCATGAATGGTTAGAAATCCACAGATGTAAGATTTTGCTAGATCGACCTCTTTCAGTTCGACACGCACCTCGTAGGTTGATCTTCCCGATTGTTGAGAGCCCAGGAAGGATGCATTTGGTTTGAGGAAGGAGGAAACTTTTTCTCTTTGAGGCTTATCAAAGAAGTCATTGATTTGTACTTTTGGCTTATAACTGTAGACCAATTGAGTAAAGAAGAAATCGTTCACCGATACTGATTTTGGTGTTTGTTTTGATCCTGAGTGTGGCACTGATGATGGATGGCAACGGGATGAAGAAGAGGATGGATTGCCATGCCACCTTGTATCGTTTCCACCATTATGAGGTTGTGAAGAGACTGAATGATGTCTCTGTTTGGACTTTAGCTCTTGCTTGAGCTGGTCCACTCTTTGGCCATCAAAGGAACGGGATGAGATTTCGTTTCTTGGGGTGGGCATTGATAAGGATGAAGTAGAGGTAGGGTAGGGGTATGCCTATCACTTGCGAAGGATCTTCTTATCAATAATAGAAGGAGACAGATGCGGTGGTGTTGCTCAACTGACAAAGATAGATCAAACAAGAAATCAGACTGTTGTTGCTGCTTTTGTTGATGATGAGTATGAAAGAACGATTGGTTAAAGTGTAAGAAGGATGGTTCTTAGTTGTGGTTGTTGTGATTGACTGACAAGTGTTGTTTGTTGAATGAAAGTCCCTTGCTTTTCCTTTGCTTTGCACCCCAAGCGTTAGCGCCGCCAGCCCTCAAGGGGTAAAGCGTGTGATCTTTGTGGCCTGTGGCCTGTGGCCTGTGGCACGCGCGTCTTTTCCCGTGGGCGGGGGAACAGGCCACAGTCCGGCTGTGTGGTTGGCCGGTTGAGCCACCGCTTGCGAGCGATAAGCACCGTGCGTTTGGTGAGTCGTCGGGTCACGCTCGATACAGACTGAGTCACATCGAGTCATCCTGGCGCAACTAACACCCTACTGGTGACGGTTATCAACAGTTCAATCGTTCAAATCAACTGAGTTTTAATCGGTGCTGGTACGGAGGTGAAAGTTCCAGTACAAACAGTACGAATCATCCATCCTCCAGCTTCCAGTAGTGATATTTGCGTATGACTCTGCCCTTCTCTGAAATTCTCTCGGACCTTTGAGTTTTTTTTTTTTTCAAGAGCATCTGGTAGAGCCCATACAGTATCATACATAACAATACCCTTCTTATCAAGGAATAGAATGGCTGTAGTCCAAACAGATCAACTAAGTTAAATCTACCTACTCCTCCAGTATCACCCTCAACTCTCATTCCTATAAAGATGACCGAAGAATCCTCGATCGTTCCATCTCTGGATGACGCTCCATCTTCAGATCCAAACCGTGCCTTGAAGGATATCTTTGCAGGAACGGTGGGAGGAATAGCCCAGGTCTTGGTGGGTCAACCCTTTGACACTACAAAGGTTCGTCTTCAATCGGCCAAATCGGGTGAATACTCTTCTGCGTTGGATGTTGTTCGTAAGTTGTTGAAGAACGAAGGGCCAATGGCCTTCTACAAGGGCACTCTAACCCCATTGGTTGGTATTGGTGCCTGCGTTTCCATTCAGTTCGGTGTGAACGAATACATGAAGAGATCCTTCAATGCTTCAAACGGTACAGAGGGTAAGATTACACCATCTCAATACTTCCTCTGTGGTGCCGGTGCTGGGCTCGCCAATGGTTTCTTGGCCTCTCCAATCGAGCATGTTCGTATCAGACTACAAACCCAAAAATCTACCGGCTTGACTAAAGAGTTCAGTGGTCCGTTGGAGGTCATCAAAAAGATTCATGCCAGTCAAGGCATCAGAGGAATCTTCAAAGGTCTTGGTCCAACACTAGTTAGAGAATCCTTTGGTATGGGAACCTACTTCCTCACTTTTGAAATGCTCGTCAAGAATGACATGGCAAAGAGAAACATTTCCAGAAACGAGATTGAAAGTTGGAAGCTTTGTGTGTTTGGTGGATTGGCAGGTTATGCAATGTGGTTGACCATCTATCCGATCGATGTGATCAAGTCAAATCTACAGACAGATAGTTACATCAAACCTTCATTCAAAAACCCAATAGAAGCAACAAGAAGTATACTGGCACAGAGTGGTGTCAGAGGCCTGTTCAAAGGTTTCACACCAACCATCCTAAGAGCTGCTCCTGCCAATGCTGCCACCTTTTGTGCTTTTGAATTGACAATGAGAGCACTGGGTTGAAATCAACCATTATTTATTGTATTACTATTACTATTATCATTATCACTAATATATTCCAAATTGAATAGAGAAAAGAAAGCGTATTAAAGTTTGCTCAGAAAAGGCCAACGGACAAAAACTTATCAACGTACTGTCCACTCCTAGATCCATCACCAGCAGATACATTGCCATTTCCAGCTTCCTGTTCATCATCTTCGTCCTCATCATCCTCATCCTCCAAATCCTCATCCTCCAATCTCCTCAACAAATAATCAATCTCAACTTTTTTTGTCAGTGGAATGACAAACTTCTTGTAAAAACTAACAATCACTTCGGGATGAACTTTGCTCTGCAGATTCTGGGTGAATCTTAACGTTGGATCGGTACCATAAGCACTCGTCTTTTCCAACAACCTTTCCAAGATCTTCTCTTCAACGGCAGCATTGGTGATGGCAGCCTCCAAACCGGCAATATCCTTCTCTTTGATCATCTTGATGAATCTAGGACGTTCGTTGACGAATTTGGCCTCTGCAACAAACTTACCAAAATGGATACGTCTGGATAACGACTGTAAGCATTCGATGTCGGCCATTGCAGTCGATCCTAGGTTCTCCTGTTGTTCTCCCTTATGGGCAGCTATTCCAGGAACAATCTCTTCTATATAAACCTTCATTATTTCTGCGTTGATATTCACCTCTGGAGAGTAGGAGGCTAGAATCTGGGGATAGTTGAGAGATGGAAGAAAAGTTGGTAGGAGTTCCGAGGGGAAGAATGGGGTCTCATCAGGAGCTTCAAACCTTCTCACTTGAGAATGGATCTTTTCATGCTGGCAGAGTAGCCAGTCCAGAAAGGATCCTTTGAAATCAGGAATGGGGAATTGGTTTGGCTTATAGACAGATGGAGAAGCATAGTACTGAGACCTTTCGATAAAGTTGAAGATGATTGTGTCTTCCATTCGGACTAGGGCATCCCTAATGTGGGCTAGGTTGAGCACCGTGTCAGGTTTCATGAAATCCATTCTTGTTGGAGTGACTGTACAAATTGATGTTTGGCTGGTGGTAGAGTGTAGCATCAATTGATTATAGATAAGGAATAGGAGAGACAGCTGAATATATATGAATGCACTCATCCGTCCTGATGAAAGGCTTCCTACACGAATGTTGACAGTTTTGGGTGTTTTATCCGTCGGTCGTAAAGCGTAGGCTGTGAGATGCAAACGTGGCTGTGCACTCTTTCCCCTTCTCTCTCCGATGACAGGCATCAGCAATACCCCACCACCGTTTATCTTACTCTCTTTTGCTTATCTGTTTGTGTTATCGTGTTTGTTAGGACTGTCGCTTCATCTTACGATAGTCCAAGGGCTTTGCGAGATATTTGTATCAAGTATCCATCCATTTATCCGTGCTGATGCTACTGACAACTGTCCAATGACTAAACAACCATCGAATCAGTTGACACAGTCTGCGTCGATCGACCTTTCAAACACACCGTCGATCGACGGAAATGACCCGTCGCCAAATCTGACTCTGACTCTTTCACCGAAAAAATCTCGGTAGTGTGAAAAAAAAAGAAACTGTCTCTATTTGGAAAGATGAAAAAAAAAATTGATACAACTAGGACTCACCGGACTGGACTATCTTGATCAAACCATCTATCTATCCCTTTATCAGTCAATAACAACCCAGTCACGATCCATCCCTGTTGACACCTAACCAATCCCTCTGCTTATCTGCTTGTCTGTTTGTCTGTTCGTTCCTTCGTCCGTTCTTATCAGAGTTGCCATTCATATCACTTGAAGAAGCATTAGCATTCCCATCAATCTTCCCTCTTTCCTACTTTAATTCTCTCCTACAATCTTCAATAATCATCAAAGATGTCGACCAAAGAACAAGTTGAAAAGATCGAACCAGTCTCAGAAGTCTTTGACACCATCCTAGTGTTGGACTTTGGTTCCCAATACTCCCATCTAATCATTAGAAGGTTGAGAGAGTTCAACATCTATGCAGAGATGCTACCATGCACCCAAAAGATCTCCGAGTTGCCATTCACACCAGTCGGTGTCATTCTATCCGGTGGTCCATTCTCAGTCTACGAAGAAGGCGCTCCACACGTTGACCATGACGTTTTCAAATTGAACGTTCCAATCCTTGGTATCTGTTACGGTATGCAAGAACTGGCATGGATCAACGGTAAGGGTGTTGGAAGAGGTGAAAAGAGAGAGTATGGTCCAGCCACTCTACAGGTTCAGGATGCATCATGTCCATTGTTCGAAGGTGTTGACAACTCCCAAGTTTGGATGTCCCACCATGACAAGCTACAGGCTCTACCAACAGGTTTCAAGACCGTTGCCACTTCTGGAAACTCCCCATATGCCGGTGTTGCACATACCGAAAAGGAGATCTATGGTATCCAGTTCCATCCAGAAGTCACACATTCTGTCCAAGGTAAGACCTTGTTGAAGAATTTCGCTACAAAGATCTGTAAGGCTGCCCAAACATGGACGATGGAGAACTTTATCGATACCGAAATTGCAAGGATTAGACATCTCGTTGGTCCAACCGCAGAAGTCATTGGTGCCGTTTCAGGTGGTGTCGATTCCACCGTTGGTGCCAAGTTGATGAAGGAGGCAATTGGTGACAGATTCCATGCCATCTATGTTGACAATGGTGTCATGAGAAAGAACGAAACCGTGAATGTTAAGAAGACCTTGGATGAAGGTTTGGGAATCAACCTGACAGTTATTGATGCTGCCGATGAGTTCTTGGGCAACTTGAAGGGTATTACCGATCCTGAAAAGAAGAGAAAGATCATTGGTAACACCTTCATCCATATCTTTGAAAGGGTTGCTGCCGAGATCAAGCCTAAGGATGGATCCGAGATTGAGTTCTTGCTACAGGGAACGCTATACCCGGATGTCATTGAATCCATCTCATTCAAGGGTCCTTCTCAAACCATCAAGACTCACCATAATGTTGGCGGTTTGTTGGAAAACATGAAGTTGAAATTGATCGAACCATTGAGAGAACTATTCAAGGACGAAGTTAGACACCTTGGTCAGTTGCTTGGAATTCCAGAGGATCTTGTCTGGAGACACCCATTCCCTGGTCCAGGTATTGCCATCAGAGTTTTGGGTGAGGTTACTCCTGCCCAGGTCAAGATTGCAAGAGAGGCCGATTACATATTCATCGAAGAAATCAAGAAGGCTGGCCTATACAGACAGATCTCACAGGCCTTTGCCTGTTTGTTGCCAGTTAAGTCTGTCGGTGTTATGGGTGATCAAAGAACCTACGAGCAGGTTATTGCCTTGAGAGCCATTGAAACCGTTGACTTCATGACTGCCGATTGGTTCATCTTTGAAGCCAAGTTCTTGAAGAACGTTGCATCCAGAATTGTCAATGAGGTTGATGGTGTTGCAAGAGTCACCTACGACATCACTTCCAAACCACCAGCAACCGTTGAATGGGAATAGATCTAAACTAAGCGTGTTGTATTTTTGTCTATCTTTTTGTTTGTTTGTTTATTAATATTATGTTTCTCTATTCATTCCATCGTTACATACTCAAAGTTGATCGTCATCCGTCGTATTACTCGAAATATTTATATGCATCTACTTTACCGTACGTATCCCCTGTCGTAGTACAGTACTCACCATATAGTCTCCATCATGACTGATGCTGAGCAAGAACTCATCATCGTTGAAACCATTGCACCTGTTGGCACTATTATCATGGCCTATGAAGGGCCTTCCATTAGAGTCGTTAGTCTTGTACCAGTGCGACATTCGGAATTCCTGTTGATCTTTCAAATCGAGCGTCTTATAGATTGCCTCCTTGACACACCAGCTGGTTGCCAGTATTATGGAACATTTCTCGATGTTGTTCTCTTGCAGGTGGGATTGGAAGATGGGAAGTTCAAACGATGGATTGAGTATCCGTTGTGATAGTCTTACCGTTCTGGAAGAGTTGAGGGTGTTGCGGGCTAGTATCTGGGGAAACCTCGAAAGCTTGTGAATGTCCGTTCCTATTGCTATCACTCTGGACATTGTGTGTTAGGATCTATAGAGTGGAAGAGGTGATTTTCAAGCATTGAACTCTGTGAAAGCTAACCGTTCTTCTTGAAGTCTGTAAGTGGCAGGTAGGTAGAGTAACGTTTTTCAAATGACTACTGCACACGCAGAGATCTGCATGAGACGCTTCTGCTGAGTCACGTATGGGCCACCTCGGCAGTCACTCACACGTGCTATTTCAGAGGTGAAACACTCATCAGTTGGTTGTTTGTCCTTCACACTTTGATACATTGGTGTCTATATGAGCTGTTGAAGCTGTGATTATCATCTACATCAAACGATGCTGGACTGTCGAAATACCCCCGGTGTCCCGGAGCCCCGGGGGAGGCAGCAATAATGCTCCGGGGTGAATCATCACAATCCACCGGGGCGGGCGGGCCTCAGCGCACACAACGCACATGGGCACGTTCTGTTGTTCCCCACAATTTTCAAGATCTTGACGATGCTGCTTGGGATAGATCTATGTCTCCTTCATTTCTCAAAACACAATTATGAGGGCAAACTATCTCTATCTTTCTTTTCTTTCCAAGCACTACACCAGCATCTCAAGCTTGTGTTGAAAGTCCGACTGTCAAAACAGAAGAGGACGGGCCGCAACGACTCAACAACTACCACCGTTGCAAAATATTTTCCATCTGGAGATCGATCGCTCTCTGCAGCTTGTTCGTCTCACCAACAGGCTTGAAATCACCTTTTCCATTTATCATCATCATTTCACCAGGTTAGTTGGATTTCGTGGAGAAATCAACGACCCCTTTCTGGTATTTAACCACAGCTTTACAGATTGTACAAAGTCATCACTTTATTCTCGTTCAAACGCCACTGAAAATTACTCGCCAGACGAAGCAATCTTTTGAAGAAAAGGACAGTCCTACTCCATACAATCACCTCCAGGACGACCAACTCAGACCGGAGCCAAATCACTCAAAGTCACTCTATATCCCCCACCAAAAAGTATGCCATTGACAACATCTGATAAATTCGAATACATCGCCATAATAACAAGATTCTCAGTTATCATACTTCTCCATTACTTCCTCAGTCTCCTGCTACAACCAACCAGCAAGATCCCACTATACATAACAGCAATATTATCAGTCTCAACATTAAACCAAACCCCCATGTTTGTCGGCTTTAAGCACAAACTAGCGGCCTTCGTATCAAGGAGGTCCAACCTACCACCAAATGAAAAATCAAGGATCGAGCTCGTAACAGCACTCACAGATGTCAAGCAATACCTAGCCAGATCCAAGAACTGGAACGACAAAAAACGCTCGCTGTACAAGACAATGGCTTGGAGGCAGCAGAGTCTCGCTGCAGAAACAGGATACACAAAGAAGCTGAACAAAGTGGACACCCTATTCACCGAAAATTACAAGCTTTTGAAAGATCTCTATGCAGATGCCATAGTTAGGCATCGCATCACCCCACTAGAGCTAAAACAAGTGTCGGATCTTTCCAAACTACGAAAGTTCACAGATCACTATAGAGTCATCGAGAGTTTGTGCCATTACACCAGAGACTGGTCCAAGAATGGCAGCATCGAAGTGGATCCACTCATCAACTACATCCACAAGAACCTTACCGATGTGGATTTCAAAAACACGCTTGCAGTGGTGCCTGGTTCAGGTTTGGGAAGGATATCGCATGAACTCTCAACCATGGGGTTCCACAAAGTACATGCAGTTGAATTCTCCTCTCTGATGGTGTTGTTCAACGAGTTTGTTTATTCCAACCATGAAAAGTTAGAATTCGCAAGCCAATGTAACATTCCCAAAGAGTATAGGATATATCCCTACGTTCATTCGTATTCGAACCAAGTGTCAACGGAAAGTCAGTTCAGATCGATCGATTTCAAACAGTTGCAGCAAAAGCCTGAGAACTTGATGATCCATAAGCATGATTTCAATTATTTCAACTTGAACAAGTTTTACAGGGGCCCTTCTGTGAAGAATAAGAAGAATGTTGCAGCGGCCTCACAGGCTGCAATCACCAGTAATGAAAATTCTGCTGTTTTGGCAACTGAAGGTCCACAGGAAGAGCTTCCGGAAAACGTTGTCATTGTGACATGCTTCTTCCTCGATACAGCAGAGAACCTCATGGATTACTTTGACTCGATCAACAGGATAGCAGGCCAGTTCAAGGGAAAGAAGAGATGGATCAACGTTGGTCCTTTGAAGTACGGTACGGCAGCCAAGGTTGAATTCAACTATGACGAGTTGAAGATGATCAGGGAGAAGATGGGCTGGAGAACCGTTGACGAATTGGAAACCCCTGAGATTTTGGGTTATTTGACAGATACCCAAAGTTTGTGGCGAGGGTACTACGGTGTTACCATGTGGACCTGTGAGATGGACTGAAAAGGAAGAACCAATAAAAAAAAGAGTTGACTATACTCTTCATGTTTCTATATTATTTTCCTGTACTATCTTTCTCTTCTTGTGTCTTCTGGTTTTGTTTTCTATTTAAACTTGAGAAGAATAACTGTGATATGTAGTATACAGGTGTACAACGTGTTCTTTGTCCTTTCACAACGACTCTTTTCACTTCAACTCCGGACTAGAGTTGATCTGTAGCTTCTTATCATCACCACCACTCAAGATACCAATCTCCTTCTCCCAAGCAACGCCAAACACCTTGGCTTTCTTCTTTTCGGACTGTCTGGTGATGGTATACAACGACTTGTTGGCCCTAACATCCCACACCTTGGCAGTGCCATCGTGCGATCCACTTATTAGCAAGAATTCATTGTCGTCACTCGAACAAAGATCGACGACAAAGTTGGTATGTCCAATCAACTGACTGGTCGTCACCTTCTCGGACCTTGGATCGTGCAGGTTGATATGTCTAGCAGAAGATCCGCACGCAAGGAGGTTCAACTTGGGCAAGACAGTCAACGAAAGTAACGAGTAGTTGGTCTGTCTGGTGTCCACACATCTGGAAGTCACCATATCCCAAGTCTTGATCGTATGATCCTGCGAGACGGAGTATGCAACGCTGTTATCGTTAGGATCGTAGGATAGTCCTTCCACCGGTCCCGTGTGAGATTCGAGCACCGACAGTGGGGCCTTACGTTTGATCGTTGAGTCTTTCAACGATAGCTTTGCTCTCTTTCTAGAGGCGGATGATATGTTGCTCGATGCAGCGTCGTCGATTAGTGCCCTTGCCGTTTGCATCTCCTTGGCGTTGGTTGACCACATGGCAATAGCATTGTCCGCTGAACCGGATATAATTCTGTTCGTTGTCAGTTCGACTGCCAACGTGTTGACCTGTGCCTGATGGTACTCCAGGATGGCAACGGTCCTACCGTCTTGTGTTTCGTTTTCAATGTCTTCATCGGACACCGTTCCTGCTCTCCATAATCTTATTGATCTATCCATACCTGCAGATATAAACCTCGTTGGACTGATAAACTTGACGGCTTTGATAGGTTGGGAATGGCCAAACAGTTGCGTTTCAACTTTACCTTGCATGTTCCAAATTCTTACGACACCATCGTACGAACCGGTCAACACCTTTGGTCTTGTATACACGTCACCTTGTGGGCCAGGTAGCTTCATTGATGAAATGGTGTCTATTGATGAGATCCAGTCCTCATTGTTGAAACTGGAGAGGAACTTAGGAGGTAAAATTGCCCTAGTGTACTCCAAGTTCAAGAAGGCTTCTGACGATAGTGCGTTGGCAACCAAGTAGTCCTCGATGTTGGTCTTTAGCAAGGTACCATCGACTAGGAAATCAAATGGCACTGGTGTTTCTGATTCCAATAGATGATTCACGATCTCTGAAAGACCGAATCTCTTGAGGGACACTGGGACGTACAATGGGTTTGGGGTGCAGTGTAAGGATTCATCCTCATCTCTGGTGAAAAACTTCACCTTGACTTGACGGGAGTCTGAATTTGACGTTGATGTTTCTTCACTCATCTTGAACAGTTATGTTATGAAGCTCGTAACTTTCTTCGAAATACAGCTAGTGTCGGCAGTATGTTTGATCTGACTGACTTTACTGTATACAGCTTGTACTTTGTAGTTCTAGATATCCCTAAAATTTTCAGTGTCTAAAAAAAAAGTTGAAAAGTTGAAAAAAAAAAAAAAGTTTCGTCGTGCAGAGCTGAAAAGTCTGAACCGTGCGGCTCATGGTTCGTTTAACATCTGATGGCGGTGTTGTTGATTGAAGGTCAAACGTTAACCATTTCGAGGACGGTATATCAGTTCCCTTTTTCTTATTCAGAGTATAAATAACCTTCATCTTGCACCAGTAACCAATCCAATTGCACTAGAAATCATTGAATAAGGTCAAAGTAACAAAGGCATGAGTGTTGCGTTTCCTTTTGTGACTTCTGCTCCAGGTAAAGTCATCATTTTTGGTGAGCACTCGGCTGTTTACAACAAGGTATGTATTCCTTCATCGGGTCCAGTCAATACAATTCAACCTCCATATGCTAACATACTCGTCACTACATACTCTTCTTTATAGCCCGCCATTGCAGCAGCGCTTTCGTTGAGAACGTACCTATTAGTCACCAAAGATCCATGTGATAACGAATCGATCAACTTGGAATTTACCGACATCAACCTCAGTTTCTCCTTCAACAAGTCGGACCTACCATGGCACCTCATAAGTGGCGAACAACGTCAGCATCAACCTTCTGCCTCGGAGGAGTTGAATCCAGAATTGATCAGTGAGTTGAGTCCTTTGCTATCACAGCTGGACTCTCCAATGCATTACTCTTCAGCATACACCTTTATCTACCTCTTTGTTTCCCTCTGTTCCAAGTCTGTTCCTGGTGGTTTGACATTTACGGTGAGATCAACCTTACCGCTTGGTGCTGGTCTTGGATCGTCGGCATCCATTTCTGTCTGCCTTGCCTCCGCGTTCAGCTACTTGGCAGGACACGTCAAGGCACCAAGCATCAAGGTGAACGACATAACAACCAAGGATTCGGAAGATTGTCTCTTTATCGACTCGTGGTCATTCATGGGAGAGAAGTGTATTCATGGTAACCCTAGTGGGATAGACAATGCGGTTGCCACCCATGGTGGTGCCGTCATGTTTCAAAGGATGGGCCATGCGATGCCGAGCGTGCGTACTTCGATGAGAAACCTACCTTCTTTGAACCTGCTATTGACCAACACCAACACCTCCAGAAGGACGGCCACTTTGGTGGCCAATGTTTCGAGACTGGTTACAGATTTTGAAAAGACATCAGGGTTGATCTTGGAGGCCATGGAATCCATCGTTAGAGAGGCATACAACTTGATGTTAAGGCCGTTCTTGGATAGGGATTCGAAAAAGAAACTCTTGGAGTTGGTCAGGATCAATCATGGACTGCTGGTATCACTTGGAGTGTCCCATCCAAACTTGGAAAGGATCAAGCTTTACAGTGACGAGTTGAAAGTTGGAGAGACAAAGTTGACCGGTGCTGGAGGTGGAGGATGTGCCATCACTTTGATCGATGATGAAGTTGCCACTCCTGATAAGATTGCACAGTTGGCCGAAAAGTTTGAACAGGAAGGTTTTGAAACTTTCGAGACTAGTTTGGGAGGTAAAGGTGTTGGTCTACTATTATCCGATGATGATGAATTGCTCACATGGATGAAGACTGAAACCTTCCAAAATTTCAAGAGTAGGGATGAGATTGAAAGTGTTGTTGGTTGTCAAAATGTTGACGGGTGGAGATACTGGTGATGCGTTAAAAGTTGCACTTTTATAAAAGATAGAATTAGCTTTTTCTGGTTTAGTTTTTGGCAAGTCCAAGGGTTTCAAAGATCGATCGTTATTGAAATGTTATTATTATTTATCGTGACAATGGTGAAAAAAATGGGGAAAAGAGCAGCAGCCCTTAATTAGAATGTGGAAGGGAAAAGAGAAGAATCCGATAGCGACAAGTTAAAAGGGGACCCAAACAATAGAATCAAGATGTAAAAGATTAAAATTACCTCGATTGTCGGATCACAAGATGAAAAAATAATAAACAGATGATTAGTTGGACATTAGCAAGTTGCTCGACTAATCATCAAATGCACTGTAGTTTTCTTTGCATAGCTTTGCCCTTAAAGGTTTACCCCACTTGTAAAAGGCAAACGGTAGGGCAATCATTGCCGTTGAGATAAAGGCCAACAACCACGAGGCCCACTGCAATCCCAACTTGTGATACATCTGTGTGGTGAACAATGGGAATGCAGCACCCCCTGCGGATCTCAAAAACACCTTTGTTGCCAACGCGGAAGCAGCATATTTGGAATAGGTATCAATGATGTAGTTGTTTAGGGAGTAATAGATCAACACCATTCCGTAACCAAAGGCGATACCGGAAGAGGCAGGACCGACCCAGATGACCTGTTTGTAAGAAGTGGCACCCAAGATCCACAATGCAACTGCCGGGAATGGGGATCCAATCATGGCACCAACCAAACGGTCCTCGGGGGTTGCCTTTCTCGTCTTTGTCATGGCAAGGTATCTGTTTTCCAATAGTGGGGTTGTCACGAGTGCCAAAGCGGCACCGATCAAGATTGGAATGAGCATCATTCCGACAAGATCGTCTCCATAGCCGTACAACTCACCAAAGACGACCGGGTAGGCAAAGAAGAAGGCGTACAATAGGGAATAGATCAAGCAGACGTAGAAGCACATCAAGTCCAACACCGGTTCGGTAATGACAAACATTAGTGGTCTGTAAAGACAGGTTTGAACGAGCTCTTTGAAGGACATACCTGCAGCCTCCTGTTCAGTCATGATTTTGGGGTTCCCGGTTTCGATTCTTAACCTCTTTGCCTTTTTCTTCAAGATGACCGGGGCATAAGTTTCAGGGATGATGGACACCATGATCCACATCAATCCTGCAAATGCAAAGTTGACCCAAAACACCAAGCTTAGAGTCCCGTCATACCTTGTGATGAAGCCACTGACCAAAGGACCAAGGACGGGGCCTCCGTACGGGGCTGCTGCAAAATAGGCAATGGCCTTACCTCTAACCTCTGTTGGGAACATGTCCGAGATGGAACCACCAACGTTGGCCAAGCCCGAGGCTGCAAAGACACCGCAGAGGAACCTACAGACCAAGATGGTACCAATGTTTGGAGCAACGGCACAGGGGATGTTGAAGATCCAGTAGAGGAAGAAGGAGACAAAGTAGACCGGTCTTCTTCCAATCTGTTCCGAGAGTGGAGACCAGAGTAACGGACCCACAGAAAAGCCCAACACCATTAGTGAACAGGACAAGGTTGAAACTTCTGTTGAAACGTTATACTTTTCATCCATGAGTACCAAGGAGCCTGTAACGACAGAGGAACCAAAGGCAACACACACGACAACGAGGGACAGGACTATCGTGTAGATCCATCTCGTTCTGAGGTTCCAGTTGTAAGG
The DNA here is from genome assembly GCA_030569615.1 of Ogataea rishiriensis. Taxonomy (NCBI): domain Eukaryota; kingdom Fungi; phylum Ascomycota; class Pichiomycetes; order Pichiales; family Pichiaceae; genus Ogataea; species Ogataea rishiriensis. The sequence continues at coordinate 9,921 of JAJMLH010000053.1, read as the reverse complement.
ATTTTCCGGATCGCCAATGGTAAACGTGACAAACTCAATCTCTGGATCCAGCTGGGACCCTCCTTCTTCCTCTTCTTCGTCCTCTTGCTTGTGTTCTCCCGAGGAGAGCGAGTCTTCGATTTCCTCCTTTGGACGATTGGTCGGATGGGTCGAAGATGTTGTTGATCTGTTTGTTCTCACCCTACCAATGTTGTGCAAAGTTGCCACTGGAACCAAACCTGTTTCTGTTTCCATCGTGTACTCTTCTGGGAAGATTGGATTGTCCACGGCCTGGGGCCTATTAGGGTCGAGCAAAGATATTTCCTTTTGCAAGCCTCTATCCTTCAAGGACTTGACTGTTTCTGTTCTCACCATTTTGAGCGATTCTGCCCTCGATAGTGTTGCGGAGAGTGCGCCATCTCCAGATACTAGGGACTGGGCGTCTTCTGGGTCGTATGCCTGTGGTGCTGTTCCCAGTTCTAGGTCTGTGTTGCTTAGAGTTGGTGGTGTTTCTGTCCCTGGATGCACAGCAAAGTCATCCAAGGAGGAATTCAGCGAATGGAGCGAACCTGTCATTATGAATGAATTGTGTCTGCTCTATGTTGTTTTGTATATGAATATTAGCTGATGTGTAGTAGTTGAAGTAACTATACGATTGAAGTAACTATACGATTGAAGTATGTTTGACAGAGGAACTTTCAATGAACCATGGCAGATCACAATTGCAACAGAACGTGGCAAGCAGAGACTATATAAACAACCATCCACTTGTCAAACCGAACCTTGTGACCAGCCAACATTGAGAGATTTATCGGGAACCCCAAAGTGCAACACCAAACAAAGAACACATTGGGCCCTTTCCACTCTTGCAAGGTGGTCAAATAATAGGAAGAGGCACGGCGGAAGCAACTTTGGAAAGAGCAAAAGAGAGAGAGAAACAAAAAGAAAGAAAAAGAAAGAGGCCTTTCCGTCTTTGACTGAGTGCATTCATTGATCCGTTCGTTCAGCTCAAAGACCTGTTCGATCATCAACACTTTGTTAGCGCGGGACGGAGAATGGGAGCGGTTGTCGTTAATGTGGTGTGCTCTTTTTGCTTGCTGTAGCGTGATCCTCGGCTGTGGCTGGTGACGGCTGCTGCGCTCCCTGCTTCCACTGTTGATATAGAGCCATACTAAAACACTCTCAAACAACAGCATCAGCAACAGCTACAACATTAGCAACTCGTTTAATAGTTTCAGTGGCAACTACAAGGGCTGAAACATAACTCGAGGGTTCAACTGCGGTGCCACCCAAAGAGAGAGACAGCAAGCAACAGTGGGAAGAAATACAACCGGCCCGTCACAGCCGTGGCTTGCCCCTGCCACAGCCTCCCCGGTGGTGGTGGTGGTGGTGGTGATTCTCTCCCGCTTGCGGTATATCCACTTTCTTGTATTCTCTCCAGAATCCCTTCCATTTGCCCTTCAACTGTGCCTTGTCATAATGTCTGGTAGCATCCCAAATCCAAACTGTGTCGGTTGACCCTTTGAAAGGAGAACAATCGAGCAAGATTGGATGGAGATAGGGATTGCTGGACCACCACTGCTAATGCCGATGTACGCACATTGAAAGATTTCAAAAGAAGACAGTAGCAAAATGGACTCTGACACTTGAAAATGCTATCGAGATGTATACTGCCACGGCTGTATGCTTTTGGCCCTTCCAATACAAGAAGAGCCTAGCCAACAATTGAATTACCCAGCTGCTGTATCAGCCTCTTCTTTGCTCGTCCGTAAAACTCATCAAAGAGTAGACTCATGGCTTCCAGTAGCACACAGAAGTGATGGTTGGATACGTTGAATCTACACGTCGACTTCTACCATCAACAACCAACGGAAGATTAATCTCAATTCGATTGTACGTAAGGCTTGAGTAGTTGCCACGTTTACAGCCTACTATTGTATGAATCTGCTTCTTTTATTAGATCTACGTCTCTGAATTTTTCATTGTAACCTGCCTGCTACCCCCGACCTCTTGTTGTTCAAAGAATAGCTTCTCCATGTACCCAGTCTATCCCTTGTAACTCCGTGATTTGTCATTCTTTGACTGTCCAATTTGGATGCTGTCACATCCTTAATCACGGAGCTACCATCCCTTGACTCGCATGGGCACAGATTCGGCATCCTAGGATCTTATCTCCATCACGGTTCGCACCCCTATCTCTGAAGTTTCGGACCCCTGCCCTGCACAGTACACTATCCAGCCTTCTCGAATTGGCATTGAGACATTCAAAACCTTTGAATAGTTATGGAAGATCAGATAAGCAAGATCCAGACAAGCTGTGGCGCAGCCGAGACCAAGAGAAACAGCACGGAAGTGAAAAATTCAACGCGGAAGCGGTAGAGATGGAAAAAGACCGCTCTCACCTCCTGTTTCCGTGCGGCTCGTACTCACATACACCAAAATTTGATCCATGCATAGAACAGAGCAGATGGACCAGTTGAAGCCAACACACACCAGAATGGCAGCTTCTTTCTTCAACTCTAGAAGCTTTGAATGGCTGGTGTCTTAATTCTGTCTCCACTGTTCAACCGAACGGTGTTGACTCAACGGTGTTGTTGATGATGGTGGGGCCCTGTCTAAAGCCATCTTGCTGAACCCTGGATTCACAGATGCAACAACCAAGCTTTCAATTGAGGCCTTTGATAGATTATTCAAGAAACGAGTAATCCTTCATCCTTGATTGTGAAGACAGAGAACCTAACAAGAGGATCCACTAGCACAGAGATCATTACATTCTCCACTTTCAATTGTAGAAAGACTGATAGCTTTAAATGTCCAACTCTCCCTTTCGAAAACTTGTTCAAACAGAGCTTTGAATTGACTGAATGAGTTGCTATTTCATTTTTAAAAGATTGTTAGAATTGAGAAACCATTAGTACTGTACTTGGCTTTGTTCTATCCATTGAAGTTGGTCTAGTGACCATCGAAAACTACCATGTTCCAGGTTCATCTGGCTGGAAAACTTTAAAAAGTTAAAAAAATAAATAACAAGAGCCGCACAGCCATTATACAGCCTTGCGGCTCTTTTTGCAAATTAGAGAAGTTCTAAAACCAGCCCTATTTTAAGTGTGTTCAACTTTTGAAAGCTACAGATAAGTGCAGCTGGTTAACAGGTAACCTATGATACATCCAGTGTTCAAAGAATCACCTGCTAAGGCCATGAAATGTTAATTTTAAAATATTTTCAATGTACGGCGCTAAGGCTCTGCGGCGGGCGGCGGAGAAAATAATTGTGAGCCATAAACATGCCGAGGCTTTTGTTCTATATCATCCGATATAGTGTAACGGCTATCATGGTCCGCTTTCACCGGGCAGACCCGGGTTCGACTCCCGGTATCGGAATCATTTTTTTTAAGTATTCAAGTTGGTTAGCTTAGTACTGTCCAGTTTGTCTTCTTTTTTGATTATGGTACTGACAGCGATTGAACGAGATGAAAAGTCTATTAGTTAATTTAGAAAAAATTGTGATCCACAGGATCTCAATCGTCAATAACGATGAAGTTTGAAAAGTTTGTTGAGGATCTATTTTGTAATGGTTGTTTCTGCCACTGCTTCATCTTCGGAATTCTTCCCTTCGGTTGTTGGGGAAACACCAACAGCCTTTCCAACGGCAGCAGTGACTATCTCCTCATATATATCATCAACGTTTGAAACAGGACCTTTGAACCATTTCTTGGCATCGAAGTAGTACCATCCACCTGCTCCAAAGAAGACGAATCCCATGATGACAACGGTATAGTTCATGTTTTCCTTGTTGACAGGCATGTAGTTCGGGAAGACAAAGACAATGGAAACAAACACCGTCCATAGACAGCTGTAAAACATCACTGGCTTTGAGAAGATACCCATGTGGAACGGTCCCTTTTCAACTCCCATCTTTTCGGCATTTAGCGCAAAGCAAGCAATAACAATGATGTACGACCAGTCGGTAGCAATGGCACATGCCGAAAAGATGGCATTCATGGCCACCGTGGAACCAAGGTTGATCAAACATAGCAACGAGTTGACAACAACAAGAGATCCAACGGCTCTTATTGGAGCACCAGTCGTCTTGTTCAAATGGTAGAAGAACTTGGAGAATGGGATGGCACCGTCTCTAGCAAAGGACCAGACGGATCTTGCCGTGTAACAATACGCAACAGCACCACAGAACCACAAGACGACAAAGCACAGTGCTAGATAGACCGTAGCAGCAGTCTTTCCCATTGCATAGTCAAAGATTTCCACGATCGGTTGTCCTGATTGTCCCAATAAGATGGAATCAAGATCGTCGGACATACAGAGGGTGAACACGATGACCAAGACCCAGCCCAAAACGGCAGTTGTTGTTAAAGCAGAAGCAATTGCCAATGGGGTCTTGTAGGCTGCATTGTGGACTTCTTCGGACATTCTTGAAGTTCCATCGTAACATGTCATGACCCACGAAACGTTCAAGAACCCAAACAAGAAAGCCCAACCGTCCTTTGACCAGCCCGTTTCGTTCACAACCTTGCTGAACGTGAACTGTCTCGTGTTAATGTCAGGACATTTGACCAACATTGTAATGATCAAGGCAATCGTGGAACCGATGTTGATGATACAGTAGTACTTGGTGATCCTGGACAAGATTGAACCGGGTAGCGCATTGATGAAACCGTGGGTGAAGATGATCAAGATCGAAACAGCAGTGATATGGCCTCTACTTGGAACGTAACTGTAGTCCGAATACATGGCAACCGTTTGAAGCAACAAGGTGGCAGCACCAAAATCGGTAGAACAGCATCCTGTGATACAACCGGTCAAGTATAACCAACCATCGATCCAACAGACCAGTGGAACCCATTCTTTTGGAACCACGTGGGTAAGAACGTAGTACATTCCACCGGACGTTGGGAAGCAGGAGGTGATTTCGGCAACCGACCAGGCAATACACAGACAGCCAATGGCACCAACGAACCAACACCAAACAGCAGCTGCTGGACCACCGGCCCACAATGGATACAAGTAGGTGATTGCAATGGTACCCATTAGACCAGAGATGGAAAGGGCAAAAGAGAAAGTGGAAAGCATTCCATATTCTCTTTTAAACTCTTGCTTATAACCTAAATCTGCTAGGTTCTTGGCGTCCAAAGCATCTTCATCTGTAAATCCAATGTTTATCTTTTCAACGAAGGAATCATCGTGTGCTTCCACATCGTTGGATGAAGCGGTACTCATTTTTGATGGCTAGTGATTGAAAACCCAAGATACAAAGTTTGAAACTGTCAATAGTTCATCCTTAAACTGACATTTACCAGGATGAAAAGTTTTTCAAGGCATTGGAAAAAAGGTCTTGTGAGAGGTGGTCAGCCTACAAGTTACAAACATACTCGAGAGGCTCTTGGATCCGCCGAGAAAGGCCAAGATGGGTAAAGCATTAGATTTTGGTCAAAAACATCTTCACTTTACAAAGATAAATGTTGAGCTACTGCGCATGTGAAAAATCCCAGCAGATGGCAGCCCCACAGGCAGCAGGCTCATCCCCATCGGGAGAGCACCGCCGAAGACAGAGTCCCGATCGGGACAGATTGGTCTCCGTGCGTATACGAGATCTTCTTAGCGCCGGACACGATGGTTGGGTGGATTCGGCAGACCGTTTGCTCGAAACCAATGTGACCAGCCATATGTTAATCTTTCTATACACTTGAGTGGTATGTAAGAGTGACACTGACAGTTGAATCAGATCGGATTGATAGTAGCCTGGGAGTAGTGGGGGGCTGTAGACAAGCCGTCACCAGCGACCGTAATAAGCGAGATAGACACAGGAAGAGTGTTCTTTGGATGCCCAACTGACCATCAGAAACGGCATATTCATGATTTCCAGTTACAACCATTGGATTCAGCTTCGAAAACTGACCAATACTTGTGGCATTCCCTTCCACCAGAGTCAGCCAGCGTAGAGTTATATCCAGTGTGAGTGCCGTTGGCCAATTTTTCAATCCGTTTGTTAGCACGCCCGATTAGATTGTGGTTTTTCACCACGGGCCTTTAGAGTAAAGCCTACTGTTGTAGCGGTGTTAGGCGTGGATGACATCCTTTTCGAATCAACAGATATACCTTCAGAAATCAGTATATATACTTCTCATACACAGCTTTGTGTAATTATCCAATAAAAACATTGTGCAACCGTATGAATACTGATGGTATTCATCGAAATGAGATTGGATTGCCAGGGTTCGCACTTATATAGCGGGGCGGTTGAGGGGGCCCTGTGCTTAGCGTATGCAGGTGCACCACCGTTGGAAAGTTAAGGCTTTTGCTCTCAAAGACAATGATGCTGAGAACGTATATATATCCGGTAGACAATAATAAATGTAACTAAGCAATCTGGTGTTGCAGATTGGAAGAGTAACACTACGAGTATTTCTCGTTGATCCTCTACAGCATGGGGAGGATCAACTCTAGATTACAGTTTACAGATGAAATTGGAATGAAGATACAAGCAATGCATTAGCTGCCGTTTGGAATTAATATGACTTGGAGAAAAACGGATATGAAAGGTAAAAAAAGATGCATAATATTAGTGTTATACCGAGAGAGAGAAAAACCCAAAGAAATCTAGGAGTTTTTGTTATTGAAGACCCAAAGAGATTTAGATCAATGCAGCGACTAGACCCAAAGCAAGGGCAAAGGCAGAGGCTGGAGCAGCAACGTTACCGGCAGCACCTTCGTACTCTGAAACACAAGCGGTACAGACGGTGGAAGTAGCAGTGGAGACAACGGTCTCGGAGGCAAGGGTGGTGGCAGCAGCTGAACCAACGGCTGATGAGACAGCAACACTTGAAGAAGCAACACTTGAAGAAGCAACAGCTGAAGAAGCAGCTGCCGAGGAGGAAGAACCTGCAGTCTTCTTTGACAAAGTCATTGCCAAACATCCATCTGGAGCAGAAGAATCCTTGTAGTACATCACCTCGTAAGAAGCGGCAGAGTAGTTGTAAGGATCACCGGTGTTCTTACAAGCGTAGAAACCTTCGGACGAACCATTAACGGTCAAAGTTCCATCATCTTCAAAAGCGAAGGAATCAGTAGAAGTGCTGACGGAAAGTGCAACGAATTCGTCAGCAGATAGATATTCGGTGTAACTGCCCAATGGGTAGGTGATTTGATTATCAGCGTAGGTTAGACTTGTGGAAGAAGAGCCTGTACCTAGGAACAAGTAGTTTAGACCGGCACCAGAGTGAGGAGCACCTAAACTGTTACCGTTGATTTCTTGGTTGTCAGAGACAACCCATAGTTCAATGTCTTCGGCCATGACGGAGGCAAGCTTCATGACTAGAGCGATAGAGGTGGCAGTTGTGAACTTCATTGCTGTTTGCGGGTTGTGTGTTTGTTTTTGGCTTTTTGTGAGCGAGTGTAAGATTGGTTTGATACTGATTTAAGAAGATGTAATTTATAGATTGAAAGTTTGTTGTCTGAAGAAAGGAGTCGGATAAACTCTTATTTATACAGTTCAGGTTGACGATTCAAAGAAAGAACTGGAGGTCATAAAAGACAGTTTATTCTTGGGAGCAACCACAACACTCGAGGACAGTTTATTGTTTTCCAATCTCCAAGCATTGTTCCTGACAAGAAATTATGACGAACCTCACCCGGGGAGCTCTAATGCCGCTTTTGGGTGAGGGGTGCAGACGCTTCTGCTGTGTTTCTGCATGGTGTGTTTACACTGGGGCTAAAAATAGTAGCATTTGCTCACAATTTCTCCAAGAAAACCCAAGTTCTTGTGGCATTCCCGAAGGAAGAACCTAATTGATCTTCACATGTTCGGCAGATCTTCCATTAGTTGGGGGGCAATGTGGTCACCATTAAAGATGATACCATAAGACACCCTTGGGTATCTTTCTTACCATCAAGGGAACCTTTCAATTTTAAATTGATACTCGTGCCTACCTTGTCGTTCTCGCTGAACCAGATCAGTAAACTTGTGACCATCTCAGTCAGCCATAGAACCAAACAAGCAGAGTGTAAGAGAGGTGATCAAAACACCGATCACCCGTTTATTGATGCCAATACTTTGTCAAGATGTTTGTGTGAATGGTGTAGATGCATAGAGAGATCTTATGCGAGCTGACGCAACGAACCCTGCCGTACTCGGGGTAATGACGTGATGTGACCCGCCCCGTGCAGCGTACATGCGCACGGCTCGCAAGCTTTCAATCATGCTTAGAAAGACGGTTGCTACCGGTCCAACGTGGTGTGCCCTATTTATCCTAAGGGTCTGTTCTATTTTAAGCTCTATTGTTGGTATTATTATTATGACTATCCTCATCATCGAGGAGTTTACAGAGAAACTGACGAAGGCATTTGTGAACATGACCCATTTATTTCAAGAACAATAAGGTTATTTTCAAGAGATCTACTGTGGTCACCATGTCATGTTTGTAAATCATTCGTCGCTGATGTTTATTCGAATTTCATATCTTTCCAGATGTTATCTCTCTCAGCAACATCTATCAGAAACTGCGATGCAACCTAATGCGCATTTTGATTCAAAACACTGAATTGGCCCATAGCTAGGCACCGTCTGTTTCAAATCAGGCCTAAGAAGAAAAGAAAAAGCACCCAGCTTCTTCTCTGTAAAGATATTAACCCCAAGTGGTTGATCAAATACAGAGCCAGCAATAGTCCTGTTTTTTTACTTACGTTTTCCCGAGTCCCAAGTTATATGTCCTTCTCTTTTTGACAGATCTGAGAAGCCTGCTTGGCGGGGACCTAGCATTGAAAATGGCCAACAATCTGGGTTAAGGTCCATCGAATCATGCAATGGGTCCTGTGTTTTCTTTCTCTGCATAGATAGATAAGTCCAACAAAGTTACCTTCCACATAAAGGTGCAGAAAACGGTAGGATGGGGCTTGAAACCTTTCGGCAGTACGTCAGTTTGTAGATTGAAACTTTTCGGCAGCACGCCAGTTTGTAGTTTGAAACTTTTCGGCAGTACGCCAGTTTGTAGATTGTGCCAGCTGACTCACACACCAGCCATCCCATGTTCTCCTTGCAAAGCCTAGACATTCTGGTACATCGTTAGTGTGGGAGGCCCCTTTAGGTCAAGTTTGGGTCCCCCACAATTGATCAACACAGAAACGCTGTGCGAAGGGCCGTCGGCCGTATTTGAGTTGAAAAACTAATCTTCGTCCAGCTCAAGGCCATACAATTTCAGCCAAAATATTTGTGAATCAAGCGTGCAGAGCCACTCTTAAGTGCAACCTTGTTGAAGATGGGATACAGAAGGGCAACTGTGGCAACACCCGATCTACAACGGTGAGGGTTGCCGAAGATCCTGCCTCCTTGAGAAATCCCAATCCAAATTCATCAGCATTTCATAGCCTTTGAAAGGTCTGTACCAATAGGGAAGGCCAAACAATGTCAGACCACCGTGTAAGAACAATCGACGCTCTTGTATGCCCTACTATGTTCAACTGTTGATCTGTTCAAGTCATTCTTTGATGTAGCTCTGCACGTTGCAAACTCGTTGCTAAAAGTATGATAATACTCATTTGAGCTGGACCAAGCCGAAAACTTCAACACTGTTGGTGCTACTGCCAGCCACTCTCTACGGGTCACTAATATTGCTAAGCAGCATGGAGCAACTTTAGAGAAACGATATTAATTTCCGTTTTGGGAAGCCTCGGCCGAATATTAACGGGACATGTTTCCCTTTTGGGCGATTTTTAATGGCAGGGGAATTTTAAATCTTCAATAACTCTTCCTCTAAGGGCACCAGTGTTATGGTATTACTTTCAAAAGATGGAGACAATTTTGGTCTATTCAGTGATGCCAGTTTGGGGCTGTCAGTATCACTCATACGGTCACAAAATGGATTAGAAAAACTTCTCAAGAATCCTAACTTGGGTTTTTGAAAATGTTCGATTTTTGCACTTTTGAAAACA